>JAHUTJ010065634.1:0-66199 GCA_036250325.1 Characodon lateralis
CACACAGGTGGATTCTATTTATCATCATCAGTCATTTGGGACAACATTGGATCATTCAGAGATCCTCACTGAACTTCTGGAGTGAGTTTGCTGCACTGAAAGTAAAGGGGCCGAATAATATTGCACGTTCCACTTTTCAGTTTTTTATTTATTAAAAAGGTTTGACACAGCCAATACATTTTATTCCACTTCACGATTGTGTCCCACTTGTTGTTGATTCTTCACAAAAAATTAGAATTTTATATCTTTATGTTTGAAGCCTGAAATTTGGCAAGAGGTTGACCAGTTCAAGGGGGCCGAGTACTTTCGCAAGGCACTGTAAATGTCACTGATTTTATTTCATTAAACAAGTATTGTACTAGCAAATACCTTAATGACTTAGACTTGTAGCAGGTAGGTATGGGCTAATATGTATACAGTACAAGAACTTTGAGTAAAAATAAACTGTTCAATGGGATTTACAAAAAAATGTAAAACAAATCTTTAACATAGTCCAATTTGTTTTGATTTAAAACACAAAAGGAAAAATTATTCTTATTGGTTCTAAAATAATAAACATATTGATTATCACTGTTACATTATTAACACTTATTTAGTGCTATTTTGATACACCTGTCAGATTTAGATTTTAAATGGTTTATATTCAACCAAGAAGTTTGTTTCTAATAGGAATTAAGGCGGGTATGTCTCAAAAGAAAATAAAAAAAACTATTAAAGGAGTAGCAGTTTAAAAAATGAGTCTATCATTAATTATTTGTGTTTTGTAAAAAAAAAAAAAAAAAGCATGACAACATTTTTTTATATAGTTCAAATTATGTAAAGGAAAAACCTTTATTGGCATTACATCAACAAAACCTTTCTTATAATTGGCTGACCAGCATTTGCAGGTTTCCACTGGTATTGGGAAGACCCTGGTGCATCATAGACACATCGCTCATAGCTTACCAACCATAGTTTTAAAATAGTGTTACCTTCATAAGATTGATCGTTCGTGGTCCTTTAGTTTCCAGACTTTGACTGTCTATTTTCCAAATGGAAATCTATCCAAATAGCTATTTTTTTTTTTTGCAAGTGAGAAGAAAGGTTAACAGCCCTTTTTCAGCCAGTGAACCAGCAGTACATGAAGAAAGGGCACTGATCCTTTACCTTAATTAGACAGAGAAAACTCTGGTTACTCTGGCACTTTCTCTGACATCTTATTAAAAGAACTTTAAAACATAGGAAAGTGGTGATGGCAAATGTTAGGGGTTTGTGACTTTTTAACCTTTGAAAATCTTCGTATATATACTTTGATGGCTCAAGCCTTGTACAGGGGTCAAACAATCCAGATTGGGACATGTCTGCAATGTTGGCAGGTATAAGTTCTAACTCTGAACACACTTGGTCTGATGATGTAAACGGCCTGAGAAAAGGATATATTATTCAATCAATTGGTACAGTGGAAGTAGCGATATCTTAAAAATAAGTGAATTTCAAAAATAATAAGTTCCAAGAACATAGTTTGGTTGTTTTAGCCTCAAACAGCTCTGTGCTGAGTTCAGATTGCTATTGCTCTGTTGTGTTCAATGCTGCTTTGTGTTTTCCTAGGTAATCATCTGGTTAAAGTGGCAGATCAAGAAAGCAAAAGAGCTTTTAAATGTCACAAGCATGTTTGATCTATAATTGGTTATTCAGCTGTTTTGTCCAGACTTTCGTGTGGACGTTTTGTCCACACGTTCTATATGTGGGTCGAAACCCCAGTCCTCTGACTCTCCCTGGTACAGGCGGCACCGCGTCAGCTAACATTTATTGCGAGTTATGGATCCCATGAATAATTGATCCCAATTCTATTTAAGATCCTGACGAGGACAAATGGTACGGGGCTACTCTGGCCAATATTTCTCTCTCCACTGCCCTAATAGGAGACCTCTTTGCCCACACAATCACAGTCAGTTTTACTCCCTTTCATATTTCCGTTTTCCTTTTCTCATAAAGTGCACTGCACCTATTTTCCAAGTCACTATTTTAGGAACTGGATCCATTCCATTAGGGTATTATAGAGGCATGGCTCAGGCATGGTGACAGATAATGCCAACAGGAACCAGTAGCAGATAGCAGGATGGAGATTTATCTGTGTTGTTTCATATTGAACCAGCCGTTTAGTGTCATAAACAGGGAGATCATTTGGAAACAATGACATAGGGCTATAATACATCTAAAAATGATATGAGGTGAACACCAAGATCAATACTTATAGCATTAGGGCTTTGTGTCATTGGTCCAATATTTTAAGAGAAAGTGTGTGTGTCCTAGAGGTGTAAGGTCTAGTAGATCATCCAGACAAGCGAGTCAATTGGCTAAAACCACAGAAAAGGCTAGATCAGCACAGCTATGCTAACCCTAATGCTAAAACTGTCACAGTGTGGGTTTTTGGTTCTGTATTTGTTTACGTTTAGTCAGGTGTCTTGCTGTTCTAGTTTGGTTAGTCCTTGAGTCCTCATTTCTGGTGTTTTGTTTCCAGGTTCCATTCAGTTTGACTGTGTTATTTATTGTATTATTAGATCTGTTATCTCCCTGTGTTCTGGTCCCTTGGGTTTGTTTACTGTTTGTCTTGTCTGGCTCCTCATCTGGTTCACCTGCCCCTCTGTCTTGCTGCACGCCTGTTCCACACCTGTGTCTGTTTTCCCTGATTACCTGCCCTATTGTTTCATGTCTACCTTCGTCTGTATTTAAGTTTGTCTTTGTCCTTTGTTCCACGCAGTGTCATTTGTCTTCTTAGTCTGTCAGTTCTTGCCACGTTTAGGTGTGTGCTGCGATCCAGAAACCAGGACTGTTTATTATTGAACTCTGTTACTTGGATCTCCTGTTAAGCCGACATTGGCACTTGTAAGTTGGCTCACTTCATTAAACTGTGATATTCTCTCCAACTATTTCCGCTCATCCTGCATCCCTGGTCCACCTCTAAAATTGACCCTATGACAAAAACATGAAAAGGCATGAACTACCTTGAAATCAGGTACGTAGGAAATATACAGAAAGTAAATATGGTTTTAACATTAACAGAAAATGAGAAAAAACTAAGAACTTATCTTATTAATACTGATTTACATATATCATTCACTCCAGAAAAACACGTCAAAACAGCAAAGTATAAGATAAAATAGGAAACAATAGGTTATGTAAAGTCAACATCTAAGAAGAAGCTTTCATTAGAATGTATTATTTTTGCTTCCTTTACCAGGATCCAGTTCCTAATTAGCTTTCAAGGACATTCATCATGTAGACATAAACAGCAGGAATTACATAGAAAAACCTTCATATTTCATGTATACTCAGATTAAGAAGAAATCTTTGAGAATCCTTCTGCTTTCTGATTGTCTCTGAAGTAAGAGTTTGGATCTGGGAGTGATGTCACACCAAAACGAGAGCATTCTAGTTGTGTGTCTGAAAACCTTTGTGTTGGCAAAGCAAGCGCATACCCATATATTTTACTCCACTTTATGCATTGATATGCTAAATGAAGTTTGTACAACATTATGCATGTGCAATATGCACTGAATAGTTTTTAACTAAAATCTTTTGATTTTAAATACTCATCGGCCATATTGTTTTTGTAGTGTTTTTTTTTGCATGTCTTATTACGTCATTTTAGGCATATAGACAAGCTGGTTGCCAACTTTCTCTGTGAAAATCCTGATTTAAGGTAGAGTTTTCTTTACATTCTTCACAGATAACTCAGCAAAAAGAGAATTCTGATCTTGGTCATATGTCTTCCCCAGAATCAGGGCTGTCCATCTGTTTATTAGCAGTGCAATTATATTTTTGGTTTATCATAGAAAGTATTTTAGATCAGTTTGTCTTATAACATCTATAGTTTGTGCACGCTCTAGCAAAAGCAAGGGCATGACCTCAGCAGAAAGATACAAAATGTAGAAAAAGGGCCATGTGAAAACAAGAAAAGCCAACTGATAGAGATCAACATACTGCCTGGTACCACTGAGTGACAGCTGGAACCCTGCTCTTACAGTACATTATAAAAAGAAAAAATAAACATTCTGATGAATTATAGTCAGGGCGGCTCATTTACTATTCCCTTCTTTTCAAACATCTTTCTCTTCTCATCTTGTCCGAGTCTTAAACATTTCAGACATCTCTTTCATTTTTTTTCCCATTAACACAAGCACCTTTTCTACAACAAGAACAAGTTCCTAAAACACTCCTGTCCATTCTGTCCACCTTTGACCTCCAAGGGGGGAACAGATGCACGTGACAAAAGCTTAGAACTAATGATATTTCAATCAAAAAAGTGAATCATGCTGCTTTTCTTTTAACAGCAGAGACATCTTTTTAATAGTCTCATTTGTTTCATGAGTCTTGGGAGTTTTGTTCATTCCTTCTCAGTTCATTTATACAGACAAACTTCATCAACACATACAGAAAAGATTGTTAAACCTTTCATGAAAAGTGCCACAGTTCCTCTTAAAATATGATGATATCTCACAAAGATTATCCCTGTTATAACTAGACTGTTATCTCTGTGTTTCCACATGTGAATATGTTACTGCATTTAGGTCAAAGAGGATCCAAAAGAAGCCCACAGATGGCTGGTCAGAAGAACAAAAGGTGAGCAGAAGGGTTGCTGCTAATTAGAAGCTGCACTGCCAGACTCTCTGAGTGTTTGCTGAGTCTAAATAAGCAAAGTCTAAAACCACCATCAGATGTGGGTAAAACGAAAACGGTATGGTTCTATCTTTCAAAAAGTGAGGCTTAACTGACAATAAAACTGCTGGTGCTAGCAAGTCATATTCATTTTGCTGTGAAATAGTAACTGAATAAATAAAATATCTTTTCTGTCCAGAACACACTCAGCACTACATTCAGAATAATGTGTTCAGATGGTGTTTTTCTTAAATGTCTTCACATTTTTGTGTGATTGAAATTGATAATCTGGAGATATAAGTAGTAGAAAACAATTTTTACTTTATTGTAGGCAATTGGTTATAAGTTATAACCCTCACCAACTGTTGAATCTTCAAACACCAGTTTGTTAGTTCACTAAAGCTGAGACCATAAAGCCGAGATGTTCACAAACATTGTTTTTCTAAGTCAAGCCTCAAGTCATTGGGGGCCAAGTCCAAGTCATATATCATGTCTTTTGGTAGGATCTGCCATTTTGGGTTTTGTGTTTGTTTACTTTTTCAGTTAGGTATTTCTGTTCCTTTTGGTTTAATAGTTATGTTTATGTATTCCTTCTGTTATCCTGGTGTTTTAGTTTTGTCTACACTTCTGCCCCTTAGTTCTAGTAGGTTCTTCTTTCCTCGTCCGTAGGTCCCTTTGGTTATTGTTTACTCATTTGTTTATTTCTTAGAATTTTTTCTCCCTCTGGTTTATTATTATAAATACAGTTCTCTTTTTCTATTCCTTATGGTTATTTCCCTTCTTTGGTTTTATTTAGTTTTAGTTTCTCGCTTGGTATTCTTTTGGTTTACTTTTAGTTTTTTCCATGTCCTAAAATTCAGATCTTTCTTGAGTTACTATTTATGTTAGCTTATGTTCTGTTTAGTTTCTCGTTCCCTGCTTTGCCCAATTAGTGTTTCCCTTCAGATCTGTTTCACTGAGTTTGTGCTTTAGTTTAGTCTCTCCTGATGTTTCTGTATCTCAGTTTCCCCGTAGCCACAGTAACCTAATTCCCTCAGTTCCTTACACCTGGTCCTCACACTGGCAGTACTCACCCTGATTACCTGCCTTTCCTTCCCATTGTCTCACTAGTCACTTCCCTCTGTATAAAAGCTCACTGGTTTCATTTGTTCCCCGTCGCTGTATCCTGCTATGTTCCTGATTTTCTCTGGACTCGATTAAGTCTGCACTGTCAACTCTGCTCATCAAGCCTTCCAATAAAGAATGGATCTTAACCATACCATATGGCTCACCAGTAAATTCCTGCATCCTGGTCCGACTCCTCAAGCACAATTACTGACACTTTTTCCCTAAGTCAAAGTCAGTACTTGAATGGAAATTAACTTTTTCTCTTTAAATCCATGACACCTACTACACCTCTAACCCTGCTTTGTATAGGTTAGACTGCACTATTTTTCCTTAGGTGTATGTTACTACATGAGCTTTGATGAATCTCTTAATTAAATGTATTAATTTTAATAGACTATTATAAGCATGCAAAATATGCTGAAGGCTGCTTTATAGATTTATGCCTACTTATGCTAACTTCGTTTTTCCTCTGACTTGATAATTTCGGGTGCTTTTTTTTATCAAAACCTTTTGTTTACCATTTTTTCTTTTTTTTCCCCTTTTCATCTCATGCAGATGCTTTGGTTTCAGTGATCACAGTTCATCTTGGTGAAACTGTAACATTTACATGTGATTTGCTCAAAATTAAAGACAGAAATAGCAAACTTTACTGGCACAGACAAACAGCAGGAGATACTCTAGAAATAGTTGCAAAGTTTGTCAATGCAAAGCCAGATTACGGGTTATTTTGACTCAAGAGTAAAAACTGTACTCACTAACAAAATGAGCAACCTGACCATTTTAAAAACAGTTCAACAAGATGAAGGAATGTATCATTATGCTTTCACCGTCTGGAGCAGAAATGTTTGGCACGGCAACTACTTGTTAATAAAAGGTAATGTCTTTAAAAAACAACAACAAACAAACAAACAAACTGCTGAAGAGACAAAAAAACTGCAAAGCTAGTGTTAACCACTAGCCGTGAAGATGGCTTTCATTTAGTCTGTGTTTTCTGTCCACAGACGGAAGAAGCTGCACACACACACACACAGGGCGCATGGCATACGCATACAGCGCAGCATATTCATAAGAGGATAGTTGTTTTAATCCTAGATAAATGACTTTAAAATTTAACATTTATACAGCAGTAGAAGCATTTGAGATATTGTATCCCTCTGTGCCCAGCATCTTAAAAAAAAATGGTCTGAGTGTAGGCCGGAGACCTGTAATATAGTGCCTGAATGAAGGTTTCCAGAGGTCCTTTTCCCCCTCTGCCATCATACTCTTTAACACACATGTACATTAAATCCTAACTGTTATCGCATTACTTGCTGTAATATCAATACAAATCTGTTTCATCATTGCTATGTAGAAGCATTTGTTTTTCCTACTATTCCCATGTTTTTGCATACTATTCACTGCGTTTGATTGCTGTGTTAAGTGTTTTCTTGTGTGGGATAATTAAAGGCTATTCATCTCTACTATATGTGACACTGTCAATGCAAAACCAAGCAATAATGCAATGAATTGTATCAAAAATGTTTTTATTTGAAAGTTTTTCAAAGCTATTGTAAAATGGGAATTTGAGTAAATTGACAAGAAAATTGTAAGGTCTATTAAATTAAAAGTAAAAATACTCAGTTTGAATCAATCATTAATTTTCATTTAAAATAGATTTTTTTTGGAGACAGTGTCAAAAATGTGTGTGCAATTTGGAAATACACTAAAAAAGCAAGCCTTTTACAGCGTTGTCAAAAAGTTCAATAAATGTTGCAAAAAACATCCAAGCATTTATCTTCATCTCAGTGAAACAACATCTGCTGCGGTGCTTACAGTTCTCATGAAATCTCACAAATGTTTTCTTTATTTTGATAACATTAAAAAAATATACACCTAGAGAGCTGAAATTTTTATTCTGTAGCTTAGACATACAAGTTTCCAGAACAATTGGCTGATGATAATCAAGGTCTTTTACTCTAACCGAGCCCCAATAAAAGTGATGCTGGTTACCCTCATAAACATCAGTTTCTCAAAGTTACTGTCTGGCAAGGTTGCTCTCTTTCCCCTTAAAATGTTTTTGCCTAGAGAGAATAGGTGATCAACTGCAGCATTGGATGGGACAGGAGTGCTATACTTGGTGAACGGGTCGATCAAGACTGGCTGGCACAAAAAAGCAGCTTCAAACACCATGTCCTTTGAGCTGGCCTCCAGCCAGGTTTTCCCTAGGTTCTGTGTCTTGGACTTCAAAGAAGTGTGGTTCCTGCTGTCCTTTAACCTAGTTATGTTGCAGAGGAAATCATCTTCTTCATCCTCCTCATTACTGGTGAGCCTTCCATATTGGCCTCACTTAGTGCAGTCTGTACAGCGGTCTCGAAAGCTTTCTTGATTCTGCTCACCTCGCTGCTATTAAACTCCTCCAGTTGGAACAGACAAATCTTATGGTGGAAGGCAGCAGCAAGGAGTCAGAACTGCTGCGTTAAATCAAGAAGGTCCTGGGTATAAATCCAGTTCATGGTTGTCTTCTGCCCTGTGTGTCCTGGGATGGACAAGCAACCTGTTCAGTATGTATCAAGCCTCTGGTCTGTTATCCCTGAGCCCTGAAGATTGGCAGTAGTGACCCTACAAATATAAAGCAGGGTTAGAGGATGGATGGATGGATGGATTTGTAAAATGTGTATTTTACTGACATTAGTATTTATTTTTAGACCACCCTTTAAGCCTTAGCATTAGACATTAGTCTATTTCACCAACTTTGGTTGTTGAAAACCTAACCCTGTATGCTGGGTCAAACCCATAACCAATTCCTGTTTTGGTGGGTCAACCTAGACCGAAATTTTCATTTGATCCAGGACTGGGCTAGCAAAACAACTGAAACTGGGGTGGTGTTTTAGCGTGATGCTGACAGGTTTTGGCAAAAATACTCTTAACAAGATAGAGTGATACTTATACTTCTTTTACGTTCAGTGTTTTTTTTTTTTTGTCTTTGTCTCATCTTAGTTAATTAACTTCTCTGTTCCTTTTGTGAGGAACAAATAGGCCTAAACTATACCAAGAAAATTTGTTTCAATAAAGCTAATTTCTTGAACTCTTTATGGACCTTTTTTTTTTTTTTTACTGAAGACTTACTATGACTGTTCTAAGTGCTCTTCACAATCAGATTTTTCCCATGATAATCATATTTTAAAAGAAAAAAAAAAATGATCCTAAGGTCTAAGCTTGGTATCTCCTTGCAGAAACTGCTCTGGGTTGGCTCTTAACTGGAGCGACTATGACAACCTGGGTAGATTTTATGGGATAGATGTTTATGCATGCCTAAAGACTTTATGCAGAATAAAGGTTTTCACCACTTTCACTCTTCTAATTAGGGGAGTTTTTGCTGGGCGCATCTTGTTATCGTCTTGTTTGACAGTAAAGAATCTTACATGACTGGAATTACCTTCTTATATTAAATGGACCAGGAAAACAAGAAATACACAGATAATCCAACCCAAAGTATCGCAGAGGCCAAGTTTTGGACTAAAACCCAAAGAGACTTGGCTTGAAATTCTCTCTGAATCTTCCTTTAGTCAGAAGTAAAACCCTGGTCTTCACATTAATTTTATCTTTTGCTGTGTTTTCTCTTTTTGAAGTGGTTTATTTATAGAGGCATCTGCATGTAGACATGAATGCCTCAATCTTTGGCAACATAGCTCTCTATCCTCTCCCTCATGCTGGATCATAAGCCTATCAGACTATTTTGGGCTGTTTTCAGTTAACCATCCCCCCAGCCAGATTTTTGTGGGTTGCTGTGTGTGTGTGTGTGTGTGTGTGTGTGTGTGTGTGTGTGTGTGTGTGTGTGTTTGTTTGTGTGTGTGGGTGTGGGTGTGACAGTGTAGTTTCCTTGTGGCAGCACGATAAAAGACAGATGTCAGAGTTTGACAGAGACAGAATGGAGAGGAGGAGAGTGGGCCAGCTTCGACCAAGTTTCTTGGAGTGGGTGGAGAAGGAAAATTGGAGATAGCAGCAGAGTGCCACATGTATAATTGACAACCTGTGCTTCCTCTCCATAGAGTGTATGAAAGTTTTCCTTTGTAATCTACTTTCTTGGCCAGCAGACAAGATGGTAGCAAGCTGGGGCAGTAAGTTTGGTGCTTGGATGGAAATGGCAGAGTGGAGAACAGGTTTGATGTGGAGAACATGAAGCACAGAAAATGCCAAGGCAGCTTTAACATTCTGTTTTTGGTTCAGGGTTATGCTGTTAGCAGGAGCAGGACTGTCACTGATAAAAGCCGTGAGAATGTTAGGTACTGAGAAAACCGTGAGAATGTTAGGGGTGAGCAGAAACCACTGCCAGTGTTTTGTTTCAGTGTTGTGGGTGGGATCTAAATAAAATGAATGATGGAAGAGAAAAGTGAACGTGAATGTGTGCGTTTGGCACCAGCTCACCACTGAACACGTTTTATCTACCCTGTGGATTACGAGAATCAAAGTGCGTGGGTTTGTAAATAAAGTAACGTTAGGGCTCCGCTTCACCAGCATTTTCCCCACTTTAGTGATGACTAAGATTCTGAAACAGTGAAACAGTGGAGTAAGATGGAACCAATAAGTCAAGCTGTCAGGTGCCTAACCTAATACCTCATAACTACCTCATAATTAACAAATAATTATTTGTTTATATATACAATATATACACTATATTGCCAAAAGTATTTGCTCACCTGCCTTTACTCACATTTGAACCTAAATGACATCGCATTACTAATCCATATGGTTCAATATGACGTTTGCAGCTATAACAAAATCACTTGGTATGCTGAAGCATTCAGAGTTTCTTTTACTGGAAACAAGGGGACAAACCCAGTTCATGTAAAACAACCCCACAGCATAATTATTCCTCTACCAAATTTTACACTTGGCACAATACAGTCAGATAAGTACCGTTCTCCTGGCAACTGCCAAACCCAGACTTGTCCATCAGATTGCCATGTGGAGAAGTGCAATTCGTCACTCTAGATAACACGCCTCATTGCTTTAGGAACTGTTCAGACCTGTGGACAAGCTGGTGACCCTATGCATACTATTTTTAGCTCAGCTGAACAACCGTGCCATTCAAAGATCATTTTCAGTACATCCTTTTAGGGGGCAGTGATGGGTTTGTACACTGTGTACTCAGAGGAGAAGAAGAAGAAGAAAACAACCAAAAACAATGAATTGTTTTCTCACCAGAATGTTAATACATTTTTGTATCCTTGTTGGCCCTGAAAGATGATTTATCCACACTGGGAAAACATCAGATTTTTCATCACAATGTTTCTTTAAAACAAGCTTTGTTATTGTTACTCTTCTCCTCATGATCTGACCCATTGTTTGCCTTATCCGCTGTGTGTTTGGCACCACCTGAAATCTGTATTTGCTTCTGTTCTGAAAGTTATAATACTATAAAAGGTATACCTTTAAAAATGATAAGGCCACTTTTTAATCCATATCCATCAGAACCTTCAGTTATGGGCCCAGCTGGTAGAAACATAACCCCAAAACTCTTGCATCAGCTATAGTGAAAGGTGGCTCTACAAAGTATTGACTCCGGGGAGCTAAATACAAAGGCTCACTACCTTTGTCTGAATACAGCGTATAATTTCACTGCAGTTGTAATGTGATCAGGAAAATTATGAAAAATGGGTATGAATACTTTTGTAACATATGTAAATCACTGACTTAGTTAACCCAAACCATTGTGCTTATCCTGCTCCAAAACTACAGTTTTGAAAAAAAAAAAAAAACATTTACTAGCAAGCTTTCCAGCTATTACACCTGGATTCTTTTGCTTTTATGCAGCTGCTATTGCATTTGATATGACATTTTTCTTTGACAAACAAGAAAGAGCTCTTGAGGAAAATTGAGGCTTACCACTCCTCCTGCCACATAGTCTTGCAGAATTTAAATCTGGTTTTAAATTCATACATTAATAGAAGTCCATGTTGCCAGAATACAGAGGATGGCTGCACTTACCCACCTGGACATCTAACCACATATTTCCTTTGCTATTGTAAATTAACGAGGGGGAAATCCATAGTATTATTTTTTAATAAAAAAGTATTATGTTAAATAAGTTGCAACATGCCACCATTTCAACAAGGACTATATGACCAATAGTGATACGCTCTACTGTAAGTCACAGGTTCTGTGGTTTATGTTTTTACCAGTTTGCAATCTGCCACTTACCACTGACTATTGCATGTGTACTGTAAGAGCTGGGGCTGCCAAAAAGGAAAGCACTTCTACAGGACCAAACAACACACTAATTCTTACAATTAGCATTTTTTAAGTTACGTCCAATTAATAAAACTTATTGTAAACTGATCAGGGTCTTTAAACTTTGAAACTGCTAGGAGTCTTCAAAATGGGAAAGAGAAGAGAACATGCCATTCATGTCAGGATGTTAAGCAGACATGTGTTGATCTTTATTAGCCATGAAATTGCTATACGAAAATAGCTACTTAACTAAACGTATCCACGTCTCAGGAAAATAATTAAAAAGTTTAACTTTTTAAATATAGCTGGCAGTGTGATATCTATAGTGAGGGAGATAGTAAAGGAGGTTAAAAAAAAATCTCCAAATCTCATAGTAAGAAAACTACAAAAAAGAATGGCATCTTGGGATTTACAAGTTTTCTCAAGAACCAACAGGAACGATCTAAATGCCAACTGGTTGTCTGGGAGACATACCAGAAAAAAACAATCTTCTCTCCTAACACTACATGTTTAAACAGGTAAAGTTTACTAGATATCACTGGAACTTTGTACTTTTCTCAAAGCCAACTACAATAGAGCTTTCAGGAAGTAAATTTGGGGCTCTTGTGTGAATCAAAATATTTTGAGCATGTTTGACGATCTGTGATGCTGTGGGATTGTATGTATTTTAAAGGAATCTGTCAGTGCATGGCATCATGAAATCTAGGAAATACCAGAGATTTTAAATAAAAAAATAGTATGGCCTCTATCAAAAAACTGAAAAAGTGTCTGTCAGCATGATAATGATTCAAAAACATATGACCAAATCAACAGACTTGTTCAGTCTTTAATGGCTAGACCTAAAGAGACATGTAGGCTGAATAAATGGACTCAAAGAAAAGATCAGATTCTTTCTGAGATTTTCAGCATGGGATTAAACTACTACTTGTTTTTTACACATCTTTCCAAAATGCCCAATATCTGTGCAGGGTGGTGTAAATACATGAAACTAATGCACTTCAGATTCAGGTCCCCCACACTGTGAGCTATCTGTCTTCCTTTTGGCTGCCTTTTTCTGAGAGTTCTGAGGCAAATTAAACCAAACCCATCAAGCAGAATCAGCATTCTTTTTCTGCACCTAATTTGCCTTCACCTTCTCTTCACATTTGCTTTCACCTACTTCTTCTCATTTAACGTTTACCTGACTTTTTATGTAATTCAGTTCATTGTGATTTTTCTCACATCTCTCTGCCTTCCTGTTGTTACCTAGCTGTCACATCTTGGATGTATTTTCTATCACCCGTTTCTTGTTTAACACTAGTGCTGCTGGATTTCCTGGTTAACCCTGTCTTTTCTCCTCCCCTGCTTCCATTTTCCTAAATTAAACTCATCGAATGTGTAGTTATAAAGCTGAGCTGTAATGATATATGACTGTTCCACACGTACGGTTCCACACTGTTCAGTGGGTGTTGGACTTCTCCATTCCTGTGGTGGAGTTATCTCCCCAATCCGGAGCTTATCTGTAGTCTGTTGGGATTGTTGAAAGAGAAAAAGATATGTTGTTCTACAAATTTAAATGCAAGCATTTGCAGTGCTGTTAAAAAGGATTTACTCCCAGATTGTACTCCCAGATCTGCTTTCTCACAATCAAATGATCTTCATAATAAATTTAAAGTCAGACAAAGATAATCAGAGTAAATACAAAATGTTGTGCCTGTGGCTGTGTAATCCTTTCTGGATGGATAGATAATGGTAATGTGTTGCCTTTTTTGATCATTTAGCCTTCTTCATGCTGTCAGACAGGTACCATTTAAGTGATGCATTCAGTCTACAGATCTGGCAGTGATCAGGTATGGGTGTGGCTGATTGAATTGAACTCAGCTTTCCAAAAGACATGATTAATCACAGTTAATTAGTGGTTTAAAAAAAAAAGGCAATTACTTTTTTACATTAGGCCAAGTCGACCCCTATGATCAAAGGGCCAACCTTTTTCCCTCTTAATAAATAGTATCAGGATTTGAAAACTGCATTTTGTATTTACACAGGTTGTGTTTGTCTTCCAGAAACATCCCTTACATATGCCTTGGATATGGTTTTGCTTTGAGATAAAGCTGGCACTGTTGAAATAGCACCAGCTCTTTCTGCTCACGCACACCAACTCAAAACAAATCAAATTCCCGATGAAAAGCAAACATTTTAATCGAATATGTTTAGTTTTCTGCCTAAATTGAAAGAATTTCCCCCCCCTGGCAGACTGGAGATGGTTATTTGATTTTTGAATACCTAGCAATTCGTCTCTCTTGTTTTCTCATGTTGTACATTGAAAGTCTGTGATTGGTTCGGCTTGACTGAAGAAAGTAATTTACCAATAAGAAATTATTTTATTTAGTTAAGAGAGAAAAGAGTGGATGTCTCCCCAAGCCTTTAGTTGTGAAAAGGGCAGATAAAGGTACCATAGCGATGGCGCTTTTAAAATGAAAGCACCATATACCAGCACAGAGTGCCGTCTATTCAACCAAGCAGGCACCAATAGCGCATATGATGCCCTTAGGCTGACTTCCAGATCACAGCTCTGGCTTTCCAGAGATCAGCAACTCACTAAAATCTTCATTGTGCACTAACCGTTTTACTACAACAGTTTGTTGTACCACTTTTTTACATCCCAACTGAACATAATGAAACATCTGAAAATAATAACTTCCTTACATTACTCCAAGATAAGACACAAATAACCACACATACATCTACACCTCAAGGCAGAGATGGCACCTCAAGTTTGAGACTCCAACTGGAGTCGCACTTAAGTTACAAAATTAAAAGACTTAAGACTTGACTTGGACTCCTGGTCTGAGACTCAGGTCTTAGTAACAGTTATTATGTCATGTAATGAAGAATTAAAGGAAGCCAGTATGTTAGCTACAGACTGCAGCTGCTGTGCATGTTTTATAGTGAAAGAGGTGCTTGATTATTGGCCAATGACACTGAGGGATTATGGTATGTTAATGGCTCATAAGCAATCAGTTAATGTAAGCTATAGCTTCATAATAATGACCACTTAAATGTCTCTCCAAATAAATGCTGTATTAAAATGACTTTGGGTCATTTCAGAATGAAATACATCTGACTTTCTCTTACTGGAACATTACACGGAGACTTCTGGCTGAGAATTTTAAATTGAAAGAACTTCCTCTTCTGTTTGTTAAAAAGTTCAACACTCATTTATTTACTTTGTACACATTGTTTTATTTATTATGTTGCAATTTATACTTTAAATTTGAACTTTTGATCTTTATTATTTAGAACAAACGTTTAAATGTGAATTTAGAGAATGGTTTCCCAATATTTGTTATGATTTGGGGTTGTTTGGTTTTTGGTTTCGGGTTTTTTCTTATGTTTTTCACAGTTAAGGTTTTGACTCGTTCTTTTATTTATTATTATTATTATTATTCTTAGATTTTGAATCATGCTTCTGTTTATTATTTTTCTGGTCATGTTTTAGTCTTGTTCATGTTTTGTCAAGTTTGGTTTTGTTTGTATATTAGAGTCTCTGTTTTTGCCGCAGCCACGTTTTGTTCTGTCTGTCAATTAAGTTTATTCGGTTCACCTGCTCAAAGTTAATCTGTCTCCTTGCTCCACCTGGTTTTCACTCCATATATACACACCTGTTCAGTTAGTCATCGCGGACACATTTCTCAAACCAAGTCTTGTTTTTTTGATCATGCCATGCCTGTCTCGCCTGCCCGTTTGTTGTTTTGTTCCTGCCTCCTGCTGTGAGTGAATTTTTGTTATTAAACCTTTTTTACTTACCGACATGCTGCCTTCTAGTCTGCATTCTGGGGTCCTATATCTCGCAATCCATAACAATATTATTAAAACTTCACCACCTCAAAGTGAGGAGAAGAACACCCTCCATACCATATTAAAGAATGCATGTGTAGAATGCTCAGGGCCCGATCTTCAAAGATTCTAAATAAGGAGCACTAAATTGCTTGTGCAATGAGTGGGTGTGTTGTGGTTAATCTACAAAGATTGTGTGCGCAATGGATAACAGATGCAAACGGGTGCAGGCCGCCTTATTTAAAATAATGTCATGTGCTGCAGGCTGTCACTATAGAGAGTGTTGGAGAGCAAAGTGGCCGTAAAAGAAAGATGAAGTTTGAAGCCATGGAGCCGGAGGTAATGATAAATTGCACTGATATAAGTATCTCAAAGTGCCACAAAGTAACAGTAGAAACATTTAAAAACATGAAAATACTAAAAGCTACAGTTAAACCATGAAATATCAATTATAAAACCTAGAAACGTTGTCAGCTATATTTATTACAGCTATTTTTACCTCCGCCAACTTGTTCAAATTAATATTTGTGCAGCACTTTCATTACAGGCACGTGTGACACAAACCTCTTTGAAGAAGTTAAACAGTTTTTGAAAGTTTCTGTTTTTTTTCTTGTGACCCATATTGGGTAAGAAAGCTATGACAGTGAGATCAGTATTTTTTTCCACATCTATCTCTCCTTGTGTACCAAGTCTTCATGATTATGCTGTTCAGCTCTGGTCAATTCTGCTTTTTGTCCATTAAATGACAATATCATGACATGTGGAACGATAAAAATCTAAAGCTGCCTCTGTTGATTTCCATAAAGTTTGAAGCACTCTATAGACTTCAAAGCTTTCATGCTGATGTGAATCAAAGACAACACTGGAAAGCAACGAGCTGAAGGATTTTATAAATAAGTTTAAAATTATTTTATAAAAGCACTTTACAAGATGGATGCCTATTTTATTGGATTTTCTTTTACATTGCTTTGACTGTACATTTAGATGGGTTCTGGGTCCATTTTGTAGCTGGGAAGAATGTAAAAACCGATAATTCTGAAGGTTAATGTGATACTATTAATATTGTAGGTATAAAAACTGTTAAATGTACATGGAAAACATGCAGCAGTATAGCTAATAGCTCTTGTGTGGTTTATTCATATTCCTAAAAACCCTCTGGATTGGTATTGCTAGAGATTTTAATTCATATATCGGGATTGGATCTAAAATCAATAAACCCATTCGTCAATAAACTCCATTCCTGTTTCATTACGCCTAGTAATTAAGAAAAAAACAGTTTTAACTGGTTCTTGTCCTTTCTTCTTCCAACTTTAAACATTTTATGAATGCTGCGCTTTGTTAGGCTCAGTAGGTAATTTTAAAGACTGCAACACTCTTCTCAGTTAAACTCATTTATTTCTGCTGACAGCAATATTAAAACTTTAAACTCATTTGCATAAGTAATCAACCTAAACTTCGTGGACCTGTAAAGATTTAAGATGGCAGCTGCTAATTGGAAAATAGAGGTAAATAAGGAACTAATTGAGGTTGAGTTCTGCAGCTCCGTCTCTTTGCATGGGACAGATACAGAGAGGCCCCTCACAAACTGGGAAAGATTAACTTGTTTTGTTTTTTGGGCTTAGATGAAACATATGAAGCGGGTTAATTGCTTTGGCCCAGCTGGTAATAGTGGAGAAATGGTCTAAAGCATATAATCGTTCAAATCCTTGCTCTTCCCACATTGCTGCCATGAGAACGAGGCAGATAAAGATGCTATTCAGGCCCACAATTCAACCGATGTTTACCTGCTGTGTTTACACCGGACCACTACAGAAGCAGGAGATGAGGGAGGGGGAGAATTTGTCCATATTTATACCAATCCCGCCTCTTCAAACATTTACTACTCTGCTCTATACACACAAACATACATTCACATCCCCATGAATCAATGTTGATTCATTTTCAAACCTCCAGCCACATACTGATGCCAGCAAACACACATGCATTAGCTCCACAGGCCACAGGAGCACGCTTCATTGTGAGTCCTGCTGTTGCAAAAATGGAAATTTTAATGAAGTCAGCACAGCAATTGCAGCCACCCCTCACTGCCTGGCATGGGAGAATGGCACTTTATTCACACTATCCAAAAACGGTCCAGTGATCTTATCAAAGGTAGAAGCTAAAACTCCAGTCAACATTTTTTCAACCTATTTTTGCTTATAGAGTTCATGTTAGGGAATGCACAATACATATTTTATTCATTTGTCTTTAACTTATTTCTTTTGCTTGTTCTTCTTTTCAACCTATACAGAAAATAGTACCGAAAGAGTGACGATGGAAGAAAATGCATAAAACTGGTTTTCATTATACAATACACCACCATAAGCCTACCTACAGTCACTTTTAAAGATTCTGAGCTCATGGGCAAATTTTAAAGCTCAGAGTGTGGCAATGCAAAATACGTAAAAAACACAAGCAAAAGTTGTAACAAAGCCTAAAGGTAAAAAAGCTGCACATATGAAAAAAGCAGAAACTAGACACCTCAGACAGACATTGCAAGGCAATAAGAGGAAGGCAGTGAGATGTGTCTACAGATTAAATCTTATGTTTGTTCCTGTGCAGAAGTCAGTATTTTGGACAGGAAATGCTCTAAATGGCACAATCCCTGAGCCCTTGGCAAAATATAAAAAAGAAAATGTGCCTTTCTCCAGCAAAAAATTAATTCACACATTGTCAAGATCCCAATCTCTCCAGAAAATTAGTTACTGGAACATTTTCCAACATTTCTCAAAGTATCACAATCCAATAAGAATTTCCTCAGCTGTATCTCTAAATGAAGAGGTTTTAATGATTAACGATCACATTAGTTTCTTAAATCTGCTTAAGAAAGCAAATGACATTTTTAGCAATTTGGAAAGTATGATGGGATAAAGGGTCATAAAATGTTGAGAAACAAGACTAAAATCTAGGTTTTTTTCAAAGAGCAAGAATACAATGAGCAACACCATCATTCTCTATTTTAAGACATAAAATGTCCCTACAAAGCACTTGCTATTCCAATGAAAATGCTTATCAGTGAAAGCCAAACAGATCAGTTTAATCCTAAGAGATACTTTTTTATTATATAACATACCTGCTTGGTTGGGGATGTCTCTTTGCTATCTGCTTGGCTGTTGGATCAGAACCAGGAGACTCTAGTGCAGGCAAAATTATGAAGACAGGATAACGTTTTAATAAGTTTATTGATAATATTGGCTAATGCAGGATCCAGCAGCAGTCTGGAAGGTGGATAGATTGTTGCAGAGATAACGAAGGACTGATAAGGACCGGTTTAATTTGGGATACATGGAAGGTAGGATGAACACAGAGATGAGATGGAAGTTTGAGGCGCACCGAGGATGGACTGATAAAGGCTTTGATCTGGAAAGGACCAAGAAACCTGGGAGCAAGTTTTCGGGAATCAGCCTTGAGCGAAATTTTTGAGCAGAGAGCTAAACCTCTTGTCCAGAAGAATAAGTGGGAGCCCGTTTCCTCTTTTGTCTGGAGAGATGCTTGTTGAAGCGCTGCTTCAGTTTGGTTCCAGATCCTCTTGCAACAGTAGAAGTGTACTCAGACTGATAGGAGAACCGGTTTGGGGCAAGAGGAAGGAAGGAGAGAAGGCTGATAACCCAAGGATGATTCAAATGGTGACATACCTGTGGGTGCTGAAATGTGGGAATTATACACATTTTCGGCCCATATGAGATGTTGGCTCCAAGATTGGGGGTTGTTAGCGCAGAGACATCTCAAGGTGTTTTCCATTTCCTGGTTTAGCCGTTCACACTGGCCGTTGGTCTGAGGATGGAAGCCAGAAGAGAGTTTTGACCATGCTTGTAGAATGGAGCAAAAATCCTTCCATACCTGTGAGATGACCTGGGGACTCTGTTGGAAACGATTTCGGTGGGAGGTCTGTGAATCCCGAAAATGTGGTTAATGAGTAGTTTTGCAGTGACAGCAGCAGATGGCGGTTTGACTAGAGCGATTAACTGACATACCTTGGAAAATCAATCAGTTATGGAGAGGATGACAGTTTTATGGTGTGAAGGAGGCAAACCTATGACAAAGTCCAATGCAATATGAGACCAGGGCCGACTGGGGATGAAAAGAGGTTGGAGGAGCCTGACGGGAGGTTAAGGTGAGTTCTTGCTGTAAGCACAGATGGAGCATGCGTTGACGTAGTTCACTACCTCCCTATTCAAAGTAGGCCACCAAAAGTATCTACGAATGAAGGCAATGGTAGAGCCAGGATGTCCAGAAAAAAAGATGCATGAGCCTAATGAATGATTTGTGACCTCATAGATGACGGAACATAAAGGCGACCTGGGGATCTTTCTGCAGGGTCAGGTTCTCCTTCCTGAGCTTTCCACACTCAACCCTCTATGTTTCATTTGAGGGAATGATAGGTTCGGGTTCAGGATTCTTCGGAGGACCAGAACTGTCGGGGAGAGTGAGTCCGGTTTGGTGTTTTTAGAGCCAGGTCGTTAGGTTATGGTGAAGCTGAATCTGGAGAAGAAGAGAAACCATCAGGACTGATGGAAATTGAGGCATTTAGCTGAGTGAAGATAAGCCAAGTTCTTGTGATCCATCCAGATGATAGTGAGGTGCCTTCCAACCAGTGACGCCAATCCTCCAAAGCCATTGTGATGGCCAATAACTCACAGTCACCCACATCATAGTTCTTTTCCGGGGGAGGGAAATCGGAGAGAAAGACGGAGTTCAGTTTATTTCTTTATTAAATGATGCAAAGTCATTCATTGCAGTGTTTATTTGGAGAGACATGGGTAATAAGCAAGCACATCCTTTCACAGCAAAACATGCTCCTCTCATTCTTCATTGCATGAGATAAAAACCTCCAATAAGACTTGAGTCTCAGACCAGTAGCCCAAGTCCAGTTTAAAGTCTTTAGGAAATAAATCTAAGTCGAGTCTGAAGTGCTTTGTATTTGTGTCAAGTCACCATCTCTCCCTCCTGGGACTGATGTTTTTACTGCCATTTTGTCCATGAAGGCTCTGAAGGGTCTTTGTCAAAGGCTTGGAAATGGACACGTGACAATGAATTTAGCAGCATATCTATGGCAAGAGCAAAAAGGACTATAGTGACGGAACACCCAGTGACACTTCCTTTTTGCCATTCTGAAGTAATGGACCTAGTCTAAATTAAATTCAAATCACTTGCTTCAATGTTTGTTTCAAGGGTATGTTGTCAAGGATGCTGTGGAGCTCCGACAGATGGCTTCAATATGCATCGTGGACATGCTTAAAGTGTCAACAAAGTGTCTTTAGATCCTTCCTGAGCTGCTTGATCTTGTTAGCTCTGTTTTCTTGTCCTCCATTCCATCATTAACTAGGCAACTTCTGCTTTAGCTGTGGTATTCAAAATGGCATCTGCTTTACTTCTGCTGCTTTTCCTTCTCCCTGTAAGCTTGGGGCCACGTAACTCACACATGCTCTGATGGTCTGTGTGGGTCTGGAAGAAACACCACCTGGAAGTTCTGGACACCATCACATGACTCTGAGTGCAGCTCCTCCAGTATCTCTATCAAGGTTTATCCCTGAATACTGTGAAGCCTAAACTGACGGCAGATATTAAATCAAAGCCTAGTGAAACTTCAGGCCTCAGTAGTTCTTGCAGGCCTTGCCACAAACACATTCTATGTTCAATGACATGTTTCCAATAATATGTTTCTGGGTCCTCCGAATGACATGCTCATTCTCCCCCCACTTCTTTAGGATTTCTGATTCTATCTCTCTACAGGATGATCTGTATCTTCTTGTGGATTCCTCCTCTCACAGGAGGCTGATTATGTAGTACTAATTATAAAAATGTATTAACACAATTATAAAGAAGTAAAATGGTCTTAGCATGTGTCCTTGTACATGTAAGGTTAGATTTGCATTACTGTATAACCTTGTAAAAACCACATCATATGAATGTTACAACCCTGAACCAAGATAGGGTGTATTTTCTTTGAGCAATGAATACACATGGTTTCATTTCAAGATAAAAATGTAGTTTACTGTGC
Organism: Characodon lateralis; assembly: GCA_036250325.1. Taxonomy (NCBI): domain Eukaryota; kingdom Metazoa; phylum Chordata; class Actinopteri; order Cyprinodontiformes; family Goodeidae; genus Characodon; species Characodon lateralis. Next base: position 21,812 of record JAHUTJ010065634.1, read on the forward strand.
AATATGTTTTTAAAGACATAATTACAAGTTGGCCCATCCCTACATAAACATTTAACATGATTTCTGTACTACATACTGATGGTGGAAGGAGATTTGCTTCCGTTTTTTTTGTTGAACTGGGTTCAGGTTTTACTGTTTGATTAAGATCTGCATTTGAGCAAGCTGTTCTTTGGCTAATCTTTAGTCTTTAATTCTCTTCATTAGTCATGCAAGCTCTTTGTGACTGAGTGAGTAGTGACAACCACAAACTTTGAAACTGGGTATTGAGGAAGGTTTAGGTTCAAGAATTGATCATACCCACAGACATACATTGTTATTTTGCTGTTTATTCTGCTGTTGCTCAACTATAGTCAGATTACTCAACGGGCAAACTCAAAAACGAATAGAAGCAACAAATAAAATTCAAATGTAGCTTTTTTTTTTTATACTTAACAAGCTGTATAGTAACATAGCTGCTGTTAATATAAATATATATATATATATATATATATATATATATATATATATATATATATATATATATATAGTGGGCCAACCTAAAAATCCAAGTTAGTAAAAAATTAAACTAAATCGCATAAGTGCTATCATTGCAGCAGCCATTTTAACTTGATTCTTTTTAAAGGTTAGCTGCATGGAAAAAAACACAACCAGTAAATTAGAAATCACATGATAAGTTGGAACAGATGAGGTTTGGGTGTGATTACTCAGAGTGGTTAATTTATATGCTATAATTTTACATGAGCACCTTTCTAGCTTAAACAAATGTTAATAGCATAATTATATATACACGTTTATATGGAAAAAACACACTTTATTAAATACCCTGGCTTTAACAAGTAATCGAACAGGGGATCAACCAATCACATGTCTTCAACTTAATGTATCTAGACGTGGTGACAAGAACTCACTGGTCAAAACAGAGCATCAGAACGGAGAAAATAATGTATTTAAATGACTCAAATAAGGTACAATATGTGGAATACCATCTCTGATTGTATTATCTTTAAAGCAGATGGGATACAGCAGCAGAAGACCACGCTGGGTGCCACTCTTGTCAGCTAAGAAAGAAAATCTGAGGGTACAGTTCACACAAGCTCATTGAATTTGGACAATACAAGTTTGGAAAATCATTGTCTGGTCTGATTTCACCTGTAACAATTAGATGGTAAGGTCAGGATCTGGCATGATATATGAATTCATGGGTCCTTCATGCTTTGCATCAAATGGTCAGGTTGGTTGGTGGTGGTGTAATAACTGTGTGGGGAACATTCTCCTGGCAAGCCTTGGGCCCCTTAGAACCAACTATGTTTTATTTTTATTTTATTTTATTATGCAGAAAAATGCATAATGTCACTAAGCTCAAATTTTCTCAAACCGGTTTCCTGAACATGACAATGAGTTCACTGTGATCCCATGGCCTCCTCAGACACAACAACTCAGTTCAATAGAGCCCCTTTATAATGTGAAGGAACGGGAGGTTTGCATCATGGATGTGCAGCCGACAACCCGCAACAACTGAGAAGCTATCATCTCATTCTGTACAAAAATCTTTGAGGAATGTTTCAGACTATTTGTTAAATCTATTAAGGCAGTTCCAAAGACAAAACAGGGTCCATCTCTGAATTAACAAGGTGTATCTAATAAAGTTAAAGATGAATATTTGTCATAATTGTATTTTATGGTGGACCGGAGGCAGACAAGCACGGAGAAAAGCAGAGTGGGATCAAAGCTCCAATTTTAATTTAAAGAGTTCACTCACATGAAGGCGAGGTGCAGGGTGACAAGATAATCCAGTTGACAGGGTATTTGAAAACAGAACCTACAGAATTCAGTACAAGGACAAAAATCCAAAAGAGACATCACGAGGACATGGAAGAGACATAACGACACCGTGTGGAACAAAGGACGAAGGTGGACATGAAACAACAGGACAGGTAATCAGAGGAACAGGGAACAGGTGACACAAGGAGGCTGGGAGGCAGAGGGAGCAGGTGAACCCAATAAAACCAAAGCATGAGGAAAGGGACTAAAGACAAGACAGTAAGCAGACCTAAATGAAACTATAAACCAAGATAAAAATAAAGCATAAGAATCAGTGATAAATATGAACTGAAGGAGACTGAGAAACTGAAGGGAACATAACAACCTAAGTACTTAGCAAAACAGAAACCATAAGGAAACCCTGACTACAAAAGTAAAGAAACCTAAGTAAGCGATAACTAAAGCTAACCTATAAAGGAGAGGGTGGGAAACAAAGATGAACTAGAGGAACAAAACTAAGAAGAACTGGAGAATAAAGGGAGCTTAAACTGAGTAATAACTAAAAGGGGAAAACAAATGATGAGAGGAGTAACAGAAAAGAAACTAATAAATGAGAGTGCAAGGGAACCAGAGAACTAAGAGAAATAATAATAATAATAAGGAAACCATTCTAAGAAAATAAACAGGAAAGCAACGCCAAGGGAACTAGGAGAGCAAACTGGGGGGCAGAAGATAACCCAAAACAGAAAACCACAACTAACATGAATACAAAACACAAGTAAGAAACATCTAGCTAAAAAGGTAAACAAAAACACAAAACCACAAACAAAGTCCAAAATGTCACATCCTGACAATATTTCGATTTTGAAAATATGAAAAAAGTAAGGAAAGCCTAAAAAGTTCCTCTCTGAATACAACTCTGCTAAAAACATTATCAAGAAGATAGCCACTACAGCTCTGTTTAGATTTCCCTGTCTGTGTCTCCAGGTGCTTCATTCTACATGTACACTGACAATCTGGATGTAGCTGAAAATAAATACTGTACAAATCGTTTGGCTCAAATAAATTCAGTGTTTGTTCTGCCGGTAATGACATCTCATGACTGCTGATTAAAAGTTCTTCCTCTTACGTGTTACAAAAGAGGAGAAAAAAAAAACAATCTTGTTGCTTCCTCAGGTTTGTTGTCATCTCACAACTTCCTGTAGCAGCAGCCCTCCAATGCTGCATGTGTTTTGTTTCCACAAAGGGAAATTTGGGCTAAGTTCTTCAGACAGTGTTTTAAAGTGTGGGGGTGATGTCTTGCTGTAATACCTGTGTGTGGATTTGGAAACGTGAGAAAATATGCAAAACTACAACAGTTTTGGAGCTTAACTAGTTGAAAAAAATAAATAAATGTGGCAGACAGGAAGAAAGCAGCCAAACACATTTCCCTTTCTGTAGTTTACACATCTACTAGGGGCATTTATCAAAAGCAGGGTGCTTGGTGGCAGCATAATGCCGCCATGTTTTTAGACCGAGACAAAACAGGTCACAAAGGTAACTTTTATAATCTTTTCTTTTTTTAATGTGTCCTGTTGCGGAATATCATTTGGAGCAGATGGTTGCATACATGTGCCAGGGCAGTTTTACTCTACAAAAAGCACTTTGATAATCCTATATTTTGTGGCTTGATTTGAACTGTTAGTTAGCATTGATTCATTCTAATGATGTCTTTTGCTAAGTGAAAGCCTACATTATTTTTAGTTAATTTGTTAAATTAACTTTAAAATTCATTTTCATTTAGAAAATGTTATTTTATAAATATTACTGTAAGTCCTCTAATTTAAAAGATTTCTGTTCTTCTACTTGCCAAAAAAAAGTAAAGGCAGAGACTATCTATATTCAGTGTCCTTGCTCAGAATGGGGAAGACACTAGTTCACCCTAGCCTCAGCAAGTTTGCAACTTATTTTGGGCGTGTGACGCTTTAGATCTCAATCAAGATTTGAAGGTAAGTGTTAAAGCATTAGCACAGAATGAAAAAGGAAACAGCAACTCTTAGTTTAAGCTTATTTGTTAGTCCATGAAATATCAGAATTATTTTCACAAGAAAAAAAGATGAGATTAAAAAAGATTAATAGTAATAATGAAAAAACATTTTTTAGAGGTCTTATTTGAACAAACATATTATCTATTATTCATAAAAAAAAAGAGCCTCTTGTAGTTGACAATTTTAGATATTTGATGATATTACCTGTCGTATTCTTGCTTTGCTGTATTTTTACCTCTTCTTGGAATTCAATATAAATACTCATTCAACTTACACATGCAGTCATAGGTTTTGTTTGTCTCAGGTAATACAAAATAAGTCATCTCCAGCAGTTGTTAAGCATAAGGCGAGATTCATGCTGGTTAGGTTGATCACAGGGCAACACAGAGACACACAGGACAAACAGTGTGTGTGAGGAAGTCAGAGTACCCACGCATGCATGGGAGAACATGGACTTGCTGCAAGGCAACAATGCCACACACTGCGCAGCTGTGCAGCGTGATTTGTTAACAGCAGGCACTTTTCCATATTTCTTCATAAATATGTTTAAAAATACCAGTTTGACATGCATGGAATAGGTTGGATGTTTGCTTTTACCTAAATAAGTTCCAAAAGTAGTAAAAAAGTGTGTATTTTAGCAGAGTGTGCAGTCTGGTTTAACCACTGGGGGACAAGACAAATAAGGTCTGACTTAAAGAAACAACTATTTACAACACATGAAGAGATAGATATGCAAAAAGAAAGCCCATCAAAGGCCTGACAGGACCTGAGAGAAGCAAAATCAGTTGATCTCCCTTAGGCATTTCTCATACTTGCAACCAAAAAAATAGAAACAATTTTGTACCTTCACAGCAGACTGACAGTTCAAGAAACCACTTTAATTTTCTTTTGTACTGGCCATACTGGTCCTCCTCTTGAGTTATGGATATCTTTATGCTGGAATGATTCAAAGGTAAGATGTAGCCTAACAAACAAACTGCCTTGAAAGCCCTCCCTTCATTGCCTTAAAGTCTGCTTATTGAGCTGCAGGATTCCCACGCAGCGCCAGATTGTATGTCTTGGTTGCAGTACTACAGTACAGGCCTTCTTCACGTTACTCTTACAGTGAAACCCGCTGATTGGGATAACTGTCTGCTCTGAAGCATCAGAATATTATTCAAACTTTACAACAAACATTTTTCATAACTATACCTCCTGGCTTATAGTGCACTGATGCATTTAAATCCATATTTAAACTCACCCACTTGTTACTTCTGCCTCATATTTGGTGTCTGATTTACACATTTACATGAATCAAGCTTACAAACTGAGCTTTCTAGACCCTTCAATTTGGCAAGTTTTTTTTTTTATCTTTCATTTCTCATCAAAACCACATAACATTTCAGGTCAGGTCACACATTTCTTCTGTGGGCAGAGGTCCCAATGTATACTTTTTTCTTTCACAATCAACAGACTTCAGTACTTGTAGGTACAGTGAATATGCAAATTCACATACAAGTATAAATTTCATTGGAACTGGACTGACTAAAATCTGACTTCCCCAGAGGAGAAACAAGCTAGAAAATATTTGTGATCTAAGTGTAGAGCTTTGCTGTGATGGAGGAAAAGTACTGGAACTTTTAAAATAATACTGTTACAGTCATCAGTGATCTTGTAAACTCTGAATGCTTGCTCATGTAAGTAAACATGAAAGGAACACAGTTTTTCTTGCTTATCTGTCATTTTCAAACACAAGAATCTTTTATGACTTTGATCTCCCACAGACTCTGTGTGCCACCTTTCCACTGTGGTGTTTGAAACCTTCCTCTCTAAAAAGCGTGCTCACTCGCTTCCTGTTTCACTGCTCTCAAACCTTTTGGCATGCAAGACTCCCCCTTTTGCGTATCTTGTGGACGGTGTTTTGCAATGAACACTTGTGGTCTGTGTCACAACTACAGTACCTTGCGTGCCTTTCTGCTTTTCATTCAGAGGCCAACCTGCTGTTCGACGAGAGACAGGAAGCAAATGGAACAGAGTGAGACATGAAGAACCTAGTGTATGCAATTATTTATGGATCCATTATTGCTCTTGGTCTGCCTCTCAACATCCTGTCACTATGGATTTTGCTTCGTCACCATGGGTGCAAGTCACCCAGCGCCGTCTTCATGGTCAACCTGGTAATATCAGACCTGCTGCTCATCATCTCTCTGTCCTTGAGGGTCTACTTTTATGCTACAGACAGCTGGCATCTTGGGGAGATGTGGTGCGTCTGGTTCACGATGCTCTTTCGCAACAACATCCGCACAAGCTCCATCTTCATCACCTTCATCAGCGTAGACCGGCTGCTGGCTGTGGTTTATCCATTGAGGTCAAGGCTTATTCGAACGCCAGCCAATGCGTTCAAGGGATCTGTTTTCATTTGGCTGATTGTATTGTTGGTGAATGTCCCTGAGAGTGTGGGCTTTTTGAGAACTTCAGACAATCAAACGTGTTTTGATTCTGTGATTGGCTCACTAATCAACGGGACACAGACTCACCAGTTGGCTCACCAGTCAAAAGATAAGATGCTGGAAATCACAATTGGTTATTTTCAGCTTGTGTTACTATTGACTATGCTGATGGTTAACATTATCTCCACAGTTATGGTGTCCTGTACACTCCAAAGACATCTAAGTGAGTCTGCAAAGGTCAATAACAAACTGAACGTAATGCTGATTTTTGCCATGAACCTGATGATGTTCATAGTTTTCTTCTTGCCGGTGTCTTTGGTTGTTTTCTTTGATGAAATGAGGCCCGTTGTGAGCTGCTTTGCAAGCGTGAACTGCTGCCTGGACCCTCTGTTGTATTACTTTTCTTTCGACGGGTTCTGGAAAAGAAAGGAGGATGTCGAAACGTCTCTTGCAAGTCGCGGAACATGAACAGACTGAGAAAGCTGGAACTATTTATCAATTAAGCAGAGATAAGATGAAATTCGAATATTTTGTAAAAACAATATATACATATATTATGTGTTGCTTTTTACATCATGTAAAAAAGTAGAAGGTGCTCTCTGGTTGACAGACATAAATATTAATGAGCAGCAAGGTGGCACAGCTTCCTCCACCGCCCAAACATATGACTGTTAGATCAATTGAATACTTTAAATTGTTTTTATATATTATGCCAGAAGTCATCTGATTAGTAAATAGGTTAAAAACTGAGAAAAAACCAATTAAAAAAGACAGAGAAACACACCATACAGGTCAGGATTTCTCTGAACAAAAAGTCTTTAAAGTTAGGTGTGGTATCAGAGAATGGATCAGAATACAAATGCAAGCCATATTATACTGGTTTCTGATTTATAAATTATTAAACACCTTATATCCTTTTCCTGTTTTGTTTTGGACTATCATAAAATTTCTATGAAATACAGGAACTTTTGAAGTTGCAACAATACAAATGTGAAATGGTTCATAAGCTATGAATATTTTTGTAAAATACTGCATGTTGCAAAAGAAGATAATCCAGCTCAAAAGTTTAAAGAATAGAAATGCTTGGTCTATGTGTGTTATCTGCAAGGATTTATTGTTAACCATATAAATGTTCATATGTATTGGTACTTTTTCTTTCCTTTAAACTAGCCCACTGACAGAACAAAGCAAACCACAGCAACCACTTTACATCTTCATTGCACAACTTATGCACTCATAGCAGCATTCAGAGTTCTCATTCAAAGCACATGGGGTTAGTCATTTTGGAACACAATGCAATTTGTATGCATAAAATGTTGCTTCTTGTAAATAAAGTAAGGTTAGTCCATAAGGCTGGCCAGAAATTGCTTGTGTGTGACGCTTCTTAAATTGGAGTCCTGTGTGTAGGCGCTCTCCTGCCTCAAGCTGCTCCATATATGTTTAATGTGACTTACCTGTGCCCTCTGCAGGATGAAGCTGAACAACAAGAAACTGAAAAAAACACAAAAGCTTGCAGCCTCACATCTGTACTGTAGCCTGTACTGACTCAGCCATGGTCATGTTTTTTTACACATCCATGTGACAGCATTTATTCAGTGCACTGTGTGTATGTTAGATTGTTGTAAATAGCCAAAACTGGTGTGATGTTAAATCTTAGATTGAGATGATTTTGAAGAAGGTAAAGTTTTAGCTTTTTTATCCATTATATCTAAAGCTGCATTTGAAAGTTGCGATCTGTTAAGTCTGGGATAAAAGCAGAAAATACGCAAAAATCCCATTTTCCTGTATGCTTATTTCTTATTTCTGAACATAAATAGCCTTTCTAAAGTATTTCTTAAAAAAACCCACAAATGAAAGGAAGGTACCAAATATATGCCAAACATTTTTCATGAAGTATGACTCAAAAGAGAATGCCAAGGACATGCAACATCTGAATAGTCCCTCAGAGCTAATTTTCTTACGATGACAAGCTTAACAGATCCACCTTATTCTTTAGATCATTTGGTTTAACTAATCCTAACAATCTAGTTCACGCTAAGTGGTTTGTGATCCTGGTTAACAACTAAATCAAACAAGATTTTCTAATTCTACATTTGTGATGTGGTTACACCACTAAACCCCCGTCTAACTACTGGGTCCATGATTTCCTCCTCGAAACGTAGATGTACCTAACAAAACAAAGTCACTGGTACAATCACCAAACAAAACAAAACAGGTACTTTTTATTCAGAAAACGTGACAGTTATTCAATTGAAATTCAAAAATACTTTATTAATCCCAAAGGTAAATTAAATGTTGTTGTAGCTCATATTATTCAGGTTTCTTCAAAGAGCCGTTGTAGACGCTGATGGCTCTGGGCAGGAAGGATCTCCTGAAGCGGTCTGACTTACAGCACATCTGAAGAAGGTTCTAACTGTCATAGTGCAGGATTTCTTTGACTCTGGAGTAGGCTACAATTACTGAGGCAGGAATGAAAGATTTTTAATGGTTTTATTTAACAACAGGTCAGCACAGATAGTCCTCTGGATTCCTGGAAACGGAGTCAGCCTGGGCAGAGGGAAACAGGTGAGTTCAGCAGAGGGTTAACCAGCAGTGTAATCTTGCAAGATGGAACTTCATATTACTTTTGGAGGGAAAATTTATGAGGTGAGAGAACCATGGAGGCTGTGATTGACAGGCGGCGGTGAGGTTCCATTGGAGGGCGAACAGGCAGGCAAGAAAGAGGCTGAGAGCAGCAGGAGGGAGGCAACTCCCGGGGCGAGGGAGAAACTGAACAGCTGGCTCCAATGGGGAAGAATCCTTGGACCTCAGGGAGCAAGGAAACCATAGGTCCAAGTGGGGTCCTTGAAAGATGAATGACACACAGGACAATCAAAACATGACATGGCTTGGAAAACACTTGTGACTTAAGGGCCTGATTTTATCACACTGGTAGCGTTATCAATCTGGCGTCTTGGCTGCATGCTCCTTTTAAGTCTTCCTTGATTTGTCCTTATGGGAAACAGCTGAGGAGCTGCACCTGCCAGCCGCACCTACCAGGAAAAAAGGTGATAGAGGTACACACTCCAACCTGTGCACAGATTAGTGAACCTGATACTGGCTGAAGACACTCAACCACAGTCTCTTGAAGAGGATGCTCAGGGTTCTCCATAATGTTCCTCATTTTATGAACAATCCTTCTTTTCACAATAATCTCCAGAGGTTCCAGAGGAGTATTATGCAGGCAACATATTCAGTCTGAAACATATAGAAACATCCATTACTGAATAATGCATTACTAATATACAGTTAACAGCTAATTTACTCTCACCCCTTAAACAATTTTCACATTTTTCCTCTTTATACTGTAGCAACAACCTTCATCAACAGGACAAATGAGGCGACAGAAGGGAGCTAGGTCACACAGTTAACTTGAGCAGTGCTTCTGTGTGACACGCTAGCTTTGAAACACTCGACATATCAAACAAACCTCGCCAATCTGGGCAGTCTAATATAGCTGCTAGCATCCCGCATCAGGAGAAAGCAGATACAGTGGGGAGAACAAGTATTTAAAACACTGCCGATATTGATTATAGATTTTTCCACTTCCAAAGTTTAACATTTTTATCATAGGCGCTTTTCAACTGAGTGACGGAATCTAAAACAAAAATCCAGAAAATCACATTGTGTGATTTTTAAGTAATTAATTTGCATCTATTAGTGTCTCTTTATGTCCAACTCTGAGAGCTACAGCCCAAAATGCACCTGTACAAATTATTTACTCAATCTGCAATTGGTTAGACTAGATTTTATTTAGGCTATCAGTAAATTGGACTGAGTACACATTCATGGTGCACTTTTCAGAGTTTTATTTGTAATAATTTGGAAAAACCATGAAAATTATTTTTTTTTCCACATCAGTCTACGGGGACGTAGGAGCTGAGCAGGCCTGTGACGTAGGAGCCGATGATCTGACGGCCGGCGGCAGGACCAGGAGAACCCACGGTGGAGCTCAGAGGCGCGATGCGGAGACCGCTGGGACATTCGGTGAGGCCGTGGAGATCTGTGGCGGAGCCTCCGAGACACAGCAGGCGGAGAGGGTGTGTCCTCGCACCCCTCAGGGACAGGAACAGGAAGTGGAGACAGGTCCTCCACGAACTCCTCCGGAACGGGAACCAGGGATGGAGGCAATTCGTCCTCGGAGCCCTCCAGGACAGGACCGGGAACAGGAGCAGGTAGTGGAGGCAGTCCATCCATGAGCCCCTCACGGACAGGAACAGAGTGTGTGGGCAGAGTGTGAGGGCTGTTCTAGAACCCCTCCAGAACAGGACCAGAAACAGGATCGGGGTGTGGAGGCGATTCATCTAAGAACCCCTCCGGAACAGAAACAAGATTGGGTTAGGACTGGATTAGGAGTCGGAAATAGCGGCAATGGCTGATCAGGAGCTAAACCATGAGCTGGAAAGCCGCTTCCAGCTTCAGTGGAGAGGCGAGCGGAGGAGGGGGCAGGAGACCTCCTCATTGAAGCGGCGATTTCTCCCAGGCCCCTTTGTCGCTCGGCCTCAATGATGTGGTGAATTCGAGGATCAGGAAAAAAAATCCCTCCTTGCCTCGAGCCAGTCCTGGAGGCTGCCAGCTATTTCCAACCTTCTCCATGGTGAACTGGGAGAAGTCACCAGGTGAGAAAATAATTTGGCCAGAATCTCACCCCTCTTGAATTCCCTCACCATTCCTCCCGCTTGGTTCCATTGGCTGGTTTCTTCTGTCATAGTTTGGTTTCTTGTTGGACCAAAATGCGGGGAAGAACTCCAGAAGCTTGAGGTTTTCAGGTAAGATGAGTCTTTATTATCCATGGCAAGACACAGACAGGGTAGCTAACACATAAGATTACACATACACATAACATAATATAACATAACATGACATGACATGACATGACCTGACCTGACCTGACCTGACCTGACCTGAGACATGACATGACATGACATGACATGACCTGACCTGAGACATGACCTGACCTGACCTGACCTGACCTGACCTGAGACATGACATGACATGACATGACCTGACCTGAGACATGACCTGACCTGACCTGACCTGACCTGACCTGACCTGACCTGACCTGACATAAGGAACCAGCGGGGAACAACGGAAACAAACTGGCTTAAATACAAAAACTGAACAGCAGGGGGAACCAATGACAAACGTGACCAGACAATCATTGGAAAACACAGAACAGGTGTGGGTTTGGGGTGCAGGGAGACAGAAAACAAAAGACTAGACCAGGTAATATAAGAAAAACACAAGCAGGTATGACACTACTAGATTAAGGTCCAGGGATTAGGCCGGCCACTTCATAACAATAATTGTGTTGCTCCTAAACCAAGATGCTCTGCGGCTTACTAATGGGTTTGTAGTCATCGTTGTTGAAATACATATTTCAGCGACTTTTCTTTTCAGCGTAAAGCAACATGACCTCTGCAACTACTCTGGTATATTCAAACAGATTCATAATTCCTACTATGTGTTAATTATGCCAGAAGCCACAGCATGAGAGACATCCCCATATCATGATGCCTGCAACACCATGCTTCAGTGCTCCGGCATGAAATCTGTGTTTGGGGGTCATCTGACAAAGAAGCCTGTGGACCTTAGACCCAAAAAGAAGAATTTAGCTTTTTACTAGTCCACAGATTGCAGGTGTTTCTTGGTGAAGTCTTGGCTTCACATACATTATGCTTGTAAAGCTGCATTATGTAATACCGCCACATTATTAGGATTTCAAAACATAATAAAATATCACTAAAACCACATTTTGTAATAATCACCAGAAAATGTAATAAGAAACTATTTTGAAATAGTTAACATAATGTAATAGTTTCTATTACATTTTGTGGTGCTTTTTACAAAATGCAGCAGTTCCTATTTTTTAAAAGTAATAACTTAATAATGTGGCACATGATAATAAATAATAAACAATCACAAACCAGTCTTTGTGTTCATCCTTTTCAATATACATTTATTAACTGTCATGCAATTTAACCCTAACATTTAAATCTCTGAAACTCTGATTAATAAATGCCAAACATAAAAATTTTTTTTATTAGTTCAACAACTTATGATAATTTCAAGCATAAAAAAGATACCATAATGTAGTGATTAACAACACAATGAATAACATTTCAACTATTAGCTCTTCCGAAACCCTGCTGAGTACCCCGAGCATCGTCATGTCGGCCTCAAGGGTTACCTTCACAATAAATGACAAACATTCTGTTGGAAGAATGGGGACGTCATGTTTCACACCTTCATCATTATCAGGCGGCCGCTTGATAGAACATCACGTGGGATTCTGTTTGGCTGGGCATCATCTTAGACTTCATCGGTGAGATGTTCATACTCTGTGGTTGTGTGCTGTATTAGCTCATCATTTTCATGTTCCTGGTGTGATGCGGTCTCCAGTAACATTTCTTGCTGAGCTTCCTGTATATTTTCAGTTATAGTACAGATTGACCCTTCCAGTCGGGTAATGATCTCCATGCCCTTCTGCAATGTGGCCAATCACTAACAATGGCAATTCATTTAAATATGTGTTAGACTGAAAAATGTTTTAAGAGGCTTCCATTCCCAAAGAGGAGATGAGAAAAAATTGAACACTGAAAATTTCAGCAGCCCTTTGTAGAATTATGTGATCACCAAATGTCCCATTGTTTTTACAACACGGGTTGTCATTTTTCAGATAGCCCATGCATTGAAAAAGGTTTACATGTCTTAGTGTTCCTGCCTTGGCAACGAAGATGATTAAGCGACTAAATGACCACAGGTTTGGCATTGATTAAACAGAGATTCAACGATTTAAATGTTAGGATATAATACATGATAGTTAATAAATGTATATTGAAAAGGAGGAAACACAAAGACTGGTTTGTGAATCATTAAAAAAAAAAAAAAAAAACACTGCAAAATGTAATAATGTTTTTATATAATTACAGAAACTATTACAAAATGCAGTTTTATTTACATTTTATTACATTCTGAAGTCATAATTTATTACATTATTTTATAATGCAGGTAACTGTAGACCCTTGATTATCCTGAAGCTGATTATATGGCTTTTATCTAATGCATTCAAATTCTTCGCTATGTTTTCTTTTACATTGTCTGGTTTTGGTTTTCATTTTAGTTTAGCAATTTATCGTTGCACTTCTTTATGTGTGTTTAATTCAAAGTGCACTCTTCCTCTGAATAGTGTCTGGAGCGAGAGGACTGGAGCACGTAGAGCATTTTCTTCCCTGTGTCCTTCAATTAGGGTCGTCTGTCTTTTGGGCCTATTACTGTCCTAAACCAACAAATTACCTGCTATTTGGAAATATCATTTGTACCAAAGACAGTACTTGAACTAATTGTTAATGTTTACCTCTGCTAATTTTTACTTGTGCTTACTTTAAGCATATACTACTTGCACTGTATTTGGGATTTTTATGGGCTTATACTCATGCTGGACTGCTAGATTAGTCTCACAGTGCATAATTGGAAACTTAGGATGAAAGGAGAAAGAGAGAAATGACTGCAGTCAACACAGAGGTTTTGAAATGTTGTTTTTTTCCTGACTAGAGAAGGAATAATATTTGCTTTTGTAGTGCTTGGTAATAGGATTGAGAAATTTGCAAGGCTTTTTAGCAGATGACAACTTGTGGCCCAGTTCCTGCCAGTAAAGCGAGGCAAAGCAGGCCAGGAGGCATTTTCACAGCACCAGACCTCTGCATGATGTAGGCGGCATCAAAGCAGCACCACCGACACTTCCTCAGAGAGAGCCTAGGGTTGGAGAGGTGGGGGAGGGGGGCTGGCAGGGGATGATGATCCATCTCTCTGCCTTTCTCTTCCTCCTCTCATCCTTCCCTCTCACCTCCTCCTCCTCCTGCTCCTGCTGCTGCTCCAGCTCCAGCCAGCTGTCAGTGGGAGTATGCTGAGGCACTGCACTCTGTCACACACACTAACTGGAGAGCAAGGGCACTGACGGGCGGATAGAGAGATCTGAATGTGGTGACAGTGGAGTGATTAGACCATGTAGAGAGCCAGGGAGGAGGCATCAGGGGAAACAAGGGCAGGGTGCGGGAGGAGATACGGGATGAAAGATGGAACAAATAGAAACATGGGAGGGTGATTGCTTGGGACAAAATGACCTAGGAGTTGAGAGACAGATAAGAGAAGGAGGAAGGCACTGCTAGATTGCCCAGAGGCACAAGATGGGAAAATGGGGTTTAGGGGGGGTGTAGCGACAGGAAACAAAATGACAACAACAAGATCCAGGAGCCGTCTGCCTTGGTTGGTCTGCAACATCAAGTTTAAATGTATTCACTGCAGAGAAGGAAAAAATGAAATACTTATTTTAGTTTAACTACCACTTCAGATTGACTCATAAAAAGTTGCATATATACAATAAAGGAGTTTGTTTCTCTCTATGATTATGTTCCAAATAGCTGCACAATGGACCATTAGGTTCAGCAATGAAGAAGATGGAGTTTCTGTTCCCTCCATGTGTTCAGCAAATGATCAAATTAAGATGCATGAGTGTGCTTTTCTATCTGTCACACTTGCTGTGCACAGAGGGACCTCCAACTAGACCGCTGGGGAAAAAAGCTGAGAGTTTGTGGGACGGCATTTCTGAGTGGGTCCTCCATAGATGTGAAAATGGACTTTAAACTGTGTTTTCTTCATGCCGTTTCTATGCAACTTTGCAGGGAAAACTGCCGTAATGAACACAACAGGGAGAAATGAACATATACATTGTCTTTCAAAAGTAATGACACCCATTGAACTTTTTCTTATTTGGTCACATTACAGCTACAAACATTAATGTATTTTATAAGGATTTTATGTTAGAGACCAATACATATTAGTGCATATTTATAGGAAATTACACTTGGTTTTTCAAATATTTTAATGTACACACATCTGAAAAGCATGCGTTTCTATCCAGTCCCCTAAATCAATACATTGTAGAACCACTTTTTGCTGCAATTACAGCTGCAAGTCTTTTGGGGTAATATCAACTAGTTTTGCACCTCTAGGGACTGAATATTTTCCCCATCTTTCTTAACTGAATTGTAGTCAGACTTGATGAAGAACATCTGTAAACAGCGGTATTCAAATATTGCTTTTGTTCTGGACTTTGACTGAGCCACTCTAAGGTATGCTTTGATCTTAGCCGTTCCATTGCAGCTTTGACTGCATGTTTAGGGTCACAGTCTTGCTGGAAGACGAAGCTCTGCTTCAGTCTCCAGTCTTTTGCGGCCTCTAACAAGTTTTCTTCCAGGATTGCCCGGTTTTTAGCTCCCTCCATCTTCCTATCAACTCAAGCCTCCCTGTTCCTGATAAACAAAAGCATCCCCACATTATCATCCAGCCACCACTATGCTTTATAATGGGGACGTTGTGCTCAAGAGCAGCATTAGTTGTCTGCCACACATTCATTTTGCTTGTTGGCCAAGAAGTTTAATTTTGGTCTTGTCTGACCAAAGCACCCTCTTCCATATCTTGACTTGGAGCAAGATACAAACAAGTCTTGTATTGATTTTTGACAATGGTTTTCTTCTTGCCACTGTTCCATGAAGGCCAAAGAGCACATCTTATATTTGTACTCTCCTCAGATTCTCCCATCTGAGCGGTGGATCTCTGAAGCTCCTCAAGAGTAACCAGGGGCAACTTGGCTGCTTCTGATTAAAGTTCCCCTTGACCAGCCTGCCAGTTTAGTAAATTTGGCCACTTCCTTTTAGGTTTTCATTTGTTCCATACTTTTCCAGTTTTAGATGATGAACTGAAAAACTCTCCATGATATAAAAGCTTGTTATTTTGTTGTATAACTCTGCTTTAAATTTGACCACAACTTTATATCACAAATGTCTGCTGTGTTCATGAGGTTGTTGGTGTCAGAGCCTGGGTGCTCATGATAGGTGCTAACCCCTTTCCACTATTAGACGCAGCCGGAGCCTGTGGAAACCCGGAGGGTGACAGGTGCAGCTCGTTCCTCCATCAGCCTGTGCACTATAAGAGGGAGGACTGCCAATACCTCAGCGGCTGAGTGTTTTGCCACTAGTGGTATTTCGATCCAGCCCAATTCCTGACTTTCTGTGTGAACGTTAAGAATCATTCTCTTGCCTTGAAAACCTGAACTAATTGCCTGGTCCTGTAGGTGTTGCTTCCTGCTCTCGCTTGCCTTCAAGTCAGGAGATCCACAAGACAGCCACGGACAGAGATTACTACGTGAACCTTTGCTCAGCTGGCAGTCTGCAGCAACTCGGTGCACAGTGTGATCCGCGAAACCCTGTCCACCCTCGGTGGCTCACAGCACCAGCGACTACCCGAGCTCCAGCAAGTCCTACCAACCGACCCGTGCTCCAGACTCTACACACTCCCTCTCCCTGGCGGGTATCTCTCCCCTGACAAAGTAAGCTTACCAATCATCAGGTTACAGTCCTGTTCAGCCAGTGTACTCACCCTTCTTCTCCCGTGCAGTTGCCTGGCTGCGGATCCTGTGTTTTGCGTGTTCCACTCCTGATACTAAATAAACGTGACGAAACTGCTCTCTGTTTCTGAGTGTTACTGCATGTGGGTCAAATCGGTGACTAACACTATGACAGGTTGTTCTTTCTGTTTACTCTCCTTACCTATTAGGTGTCCTCTGAAGTCAACAAGTTGCACTGAATTCTTTCAGGGGTGTCAGAGTGGTAATGAACCCAGGATTTTGCAAATTTTTAAAAAGTCATGTATCATTTGCTTTAACTTCACAAGTACGCACTACTTTGCCCTGGTCCATCCCATAAAATCCCAATTAGAATTTGTGGATGTAACGTGGGCAAAATGGGGAATAATTCAAGTTTGAATGCTTTTGCACAGCACTGAAGCAATGACCTCCTGTGTTCAGTGCTGACTCATTAGAGCGTGTATTACAGTGTAACTAATACACATTTTTGGGTGCCTCAAAATCCTCCTAATACTGAGTGAGTCTGCCTAGCAACAGAGCTCCTATACGTACCACCATGCTGAATGTCACCCTGTGGCTGTCGGGGCAACTCATTAGCACCCGTTGTGCTCTGCTGCAGTGCATCATCAATGGACGTGAAGTGAGCCCAGAGCAGCCCTGAGATTCAGCTCAAAGAGCAGAAATCAATACAAAACAAAAGCATCACATCTACTTGAATTTATAATCAGACATTCCTCTCTCTGTGTATCTCTGGTTTTAAGTGCAGCAGGGTTTTGTGGCTACTGTCATTGGAAGGTTTGTTATGTGCAGCCTTAAATGATCTAGTCTTCTGCAGGCTTTCACACCAAAATAAATGTCTTTTAAAGGTTTTTATTGGTTTTATTTCTTCACAGGGCAACTAAACTGACAGCACACACATTGAATATTTATCACAAAACCTCGTGCCATGAATTTTAATCCCATATTATCATCCCTGCTCTATGTTTCCATGAATGTTTAGCAACCCACACAGCAGATGGTTGTCAGTCATGTAAGAAACACAAGAGTTAAAAAGACCTGGTTTGATTAGATACAAACACACATTACATGGGAGAAAGTCTCTTCTGGGCATTATTTTTAGGGCTTACAACTCACGATAAGGTAAGGTAATGTGTGTCAATAATTTAAAAAAGCATAAAAAGCTGGAAAGCAGAAACAGGTTTCGAACCAAATTGGCCAATTTGCAGCTGGTTGTCATTTGGAAAATAGCCTTGAGGAAAAAAATAAAAATATTTTGCCCGATAAAGCTGATAAACCAAATATTTGGTTTAGGAAGTAGCAGGAGCTGTACTGGTATAGATGCCACCAAGTGGGAGCTCCTCCTTCTGCTCTTGTGTTTATTGTATAATGTCATTTGAGTACATTTTTCTTTTACAAATAGCAGAAGTTAAAGAAAGTCGTTCTTCACAGAATACCTCTAACGATTCTTTTAACATAAAAGAATCGAAAGCATTTTTAGTATATAGTTTATTTTAGTTGATTCTTTAAGGCACTGTTTAAAAAGAGAAAAACAAGAGCACATCACTTTCAATTAAGGCAAATGTATGTTGATATTTACGAGTCATGGAGCAGAATAGCTACACACCTAAAATTCCGATTATCTACAGTGAGAGCAACAATTAATAATAATTTTTCTCAGTTTTGATTTCTGCCATTTCAATCAAAGGCTTTTAAACATCTATACCAGGGGTGGCAATAAATGTGGACGGCACTCGAAATAAATATGTTTACAGACACGCATGATACACAATGTTGAATTCACGTTACGATGGTTTTACAAATCAAGTATCTGTTAAGTACTGTTAAAAAGAAGTATATTGGGAGGTGACCTTAACTGTTTAATGAACCCACTGATTGATAGGCTCCCTACTGGCTGTCGTTCAGATCCTAAACAAACTAAGCAGATCTCTGCTCTCATGGAGGAGGCGGGTTTGGTGGATGTTTGGCGAGCCCTCCACTCGTCCAGTAGGGACTACATTTGTTTCCCAATCACATATATCATAAAATAAGCAACACACAGATGTTTTTTTGTTGTTCTTAATTTCGTGCTTAAACAGGTAATTACTTACAGTTGTATCTGACCATGCAGCAGTTTATCTGGATGTTATAACCAAACGTTCCAGGGATCAGATGAAGTGTTGGAGGTTAAACTGCTTTATTCTTAAAAATGATGGTTTTGTGAAATACAACAGAGTTTAATAATTTCCTTAATGTTAACTTACCTGCAGCTAGTAAGCCTTCACTGCTCTGGGACACTGCTAAGGCTCTACAGTAGAGGCTTAATAATCTCATATACATCTAATAAAAAACATAAAGCTGTAGAACAACAGGTTATATTTGAAAAAAGGCTAAGTGTATCAGAAAAAGATTACATTAAAACTCCCTCACCATCCAAGTTAAAAGCGCTTAACGCCATTCAGTGCTCACTTAACACTCTTCTGACACAGCATGCTGTAGATAAACTTTAATTCACAAACAAAAGCTGTTCAAACATGGAGGTAAGCTGGGTGAATATTTATCTTACTTGACAAAAACACAAATTACTTCCCCAACAGTTACTTCCATCTCTGACTTTAAAGGTTCCCACTTCAGTAGGCCTGATGTAATAAATACTGCTTTTTTGGAATTTTATTAGACCTTAAATACTTCTGAGCTAAGCAACAATGCTCAATCATTAATGGAGGTGTTCTTTTCCAAAATCTAATTTCCTAAACTATTAGATGATGATAAGGCTAGTTCAAATGCTGAAATGTCAGAATTTGAGGTACAAAAAGCTATTAAATCACTTCAGACAGGGGAAACAGCAGGCCCTGACAGTCTTGGGAGTGAGTTTTATAAAGCGTTTAAGAATCTGCTGACAAAACCCTTTTTAGATATGGTAAACAATTATTTTTAGTACTGGTCTACCCCCCTCCTTCACTTAGGGAAGCGGACATATTTTTGATACTTAAGAAAGGAAAATGTTCAGAAAACTGCAGCTCACACAGACCAATTTCCCTACTTAACTCTAACCTTAAAATACTTAAAAAATTCAGGCAACACGCCTGGAAAACATTTTACCCCATTTAATAGTACCCGCCTGGAGGCTGGTACAGCGCATTGAAGGAAGAGCAGGGAAAACATCCACTCAGTCCAATGATGAATAATCCAGACTTTATTCCTGGTTTGTTGGTTTGTTGGACATTGAAAACTGAGTTTCCAGGGGGATTGCTACTCTTGGCTGTCTTTTCAGGAAGGGTTTTTTTTTTTTTGTATTTTACTCAGGTGATGCAAAACTTCCAAATAGACAGGAATAATCTCTCTCACTTTTTTCAGATAAGAAATTTTATCAAAAAACAGACAACCCTATTTAACACTGAAGTATCTGAGGTCAAAAGATTGAGTTTTGGTGAAGATGTGGTGAAGATTTGGTGAAGGTGGTCCTTACTCATTGGCACAGATCTGGGGTAGTGAACTAGTATTGGAAATAACCAAAGACGTGAGGTGTGATTTGGAATGCAGCTAAAAAGATAACAGTCTGTGACCGTGCCTTGGATTTTCAACTTAAATTAATGCACAGAGCTCATTTATCCTCAAAATGTTTATCTAAATTCGGGGTGGGGTTCCTCACCACTGTGCCCTAAATGCAGAAGTGATGTTGGTACACTCACACATTGTTTATGGTCCTACCCAAAGTTATAAGCATATTGGGAGTCTGCACTTTGTGAGATGAGGAGCATTCTTAAAATTAATCTTGAACCCTTGACCCTTCTTCTTGGTTTACCAAAAAAAACATATGATTAATAAGAATAACAGGAGATTGTATAATGTTGTGCTCGAAAGAACATTTTACTGAACTGGATCTCTCACAAAGCCCCTGCTGTCTCTGGGTGGTTTATGCTAATAATGGAACATATCCCACTGGACTTTCTAAGACTGTTGTGTTTAATGGTAAATGGAAACCTTTTCTTGACTCTGGTGACAGGAATGTGTCTGCTATTTATCTTGGGCATTTCCTGGTTATAGATGATGCTGTTGTTAAAGCATGTGTTGGTAGACATCTGTCAATGTGGCTGATGCTGACTGCGGTGTCTCTTTGTATTCAGCTGTTTTTTGAGCATAACTGAGCAATGTTTGTTTTTTGTTTTGTTCTGAAAATGAATAACGTAATAAAATATATTTGGAAAAAAAAGAAATATATGAGGAGCTGGCTACCAGTCCTTCACTCGAGTGTTACCGCATGTGGTAAACCTGAAGCTCTCTGCAGTCTCATGATTCTCTCTGTGTTGTTTTCCTATGGTAGGAATCTTTGTGCTTCTCTTCGTTTAAGGCAAACCTCTGGGCAGACCAACTTCTTCTTCTGTGTGCTCCTGGATCTCTCATCACAAGACGCCTACAACAAACTATAATCTTTTGGTCTTCATTCCACGGCTGGCAACCCCAAGGCTCCTCATCACCTACCGCCTCAGTACAACCTGGCCGCCCTCCGATGCTTTCATCTCCACCTCCACTGCTCACTGCACCACTGCTCTCCATCAACCAGCTACAAGCCACCACACGGACCTCTCCCTCCGGATTACCACTCATTCTCCCTGGCGTTCAACTCCAACAACAACCAGTAAGCCTCCTCCATTTCCTTACCATCCTTTCCCCTGCTCACCTCTTCCTCTACTCCCTTGTTACTTTACTGACCGGTGTTCCCAGAAAACCCACCCACATCAAAATCTCCTAAACATTCATTATCTTTGTTTCCTCATAAACTTTCTTCTGGTCTCCTGAGAGTATTTGTGCGTGTGGGTCAGGTGACAACAAGTAAATATATGTCAAATATAGTTCAGGTTTGACCGGTTTAAAGAGGACATATAATGCTTTTAAATCCTTCCTTTTCACACTTAAATCATTCAGTTGTGGTCTATATAAAGTAGAACTGCAATGCTTTGGTCTGAACTCTTTGTTATTGTAGCTCCACAGGCTCCCCTTTTTCCCCAGTTCTGAGGTGTGCCTGAGAGCAACTCGTTTTGGTGCCGTCTCTTTAAATGCTACTGAGGCACTTCACACCCCGCACCTCCAGGTCAAGGAATGTTCCACTTTAAACCTTTTCGCCATTTCTGTAGTTTGATAAGAGAGAAACAATTATCTAGCTGCAGAAACAGAAACAAGACAAAAACAGCAAAAACAATGCAAAACTGTAATAATACTATTCAAAACACAGTACGTTTATGTTCTCAAGGAGCCAAAAGTGAGCACATAGCACTAACATAAGTAGAAGGCAAACAATACAATGGCCAAGACACACAATTATTTCATGTCTAAAATAAACTTTGTGGTCATTTTAGCATTATTTGCAGCATACCGCTTTGCTGTTTCCGTAGACAAAAGGAACTGACTCCTTAATCAAATGAAGTCTCTCAGCAAATCCTTTATGATACTGCTGGAGATTTACTGAGGCACTCATAGAAATAGGAATTTCCCCACTGATGTGGGTAGATTTCAATGGAAAATAAAATTTAAACAGGCACTTCGAAAAGGTCCCGATGCTCTGGGACGGTGTTATGAATTGTGTGGGTTAATACACACAACAACCAAAAAATTTACACTTATCTGCTTGTAGCTTCGGCATACTTGAGCTTGGACTAAAACATCCCAGTGAGAAATAAAAATAACGGATATGTGAAATTGGTCAGCTGGAAGTCCATGACCTTATTTAGTTGTTTCGCGGCAAATACTGTGAAGTTAACGGTTGAAAACACGTAACAGAAAAGAAAAAACTGGAAGGATTGAAAAATATGACCCAAACATGGTATAAAGATATTTACACAGCACCTGGAGAGACTAAATTTAACTTCTCTGCACTACTACAGACTCCAAGTACACAACAAAATGTGTTTCAAGGCTATGAAGTGGATTTAGCATGACATCTCCCCTTTAAGTTCTTTAGGTGAATGGATTATTACAAAACTTCACTGTCCTCAATAAGCAATGTTGATTGGCTGCCTTTTCTTAAAATAATCTTTACACTAAGCACAATTGGGGGGGATACCAAATCCCTGTTGAGTAGAAATGCAACTAAGCAACATAAAACACTTGTTCTTGTTTCAAGCACATGTGCCACCCCCTGATTGGAGGGCACCGTGGCAGGAAGCCATTTATTTAACATTTGCCTATTGTATCTGTTCTCACAAGCTAAATCACTCTAAATGTAAAAAACTGGACCAAAGTAACTGACTTTAAATAGGTAACATTTGAATGTCTCTCATGAATTTCAAGAATATAAATTTCTGAAGTTCCTGAAGGTCTCCAAACCCCACTTTCAGATCCAAAACCCTTCTTTTTTTCAATCACCTCTTGATTATATTAGCCCGAGGAAGCCTTTCCGGCAATTGTATCTCACCTAAATCATTTGCCAGGAAAAAGACAGACCAAATTAAATTTCATCAGTGATTCGTGTAAATCGAATCTCTGCATTGTCATGTGTTTTTGCTATTTTTTTATTCTTCTCCACCGAGATAAGAGCGGCAATATTTTTCTGTCTCCCAGAATAATTCTAAACCAGTAAAGATAATCCATAGGGGAAAAAAGAAAAGTTCTTTTGAGATAGGCTCCTCAGGAAAATTGAAAAAGTTATTATTAATCCCACTGCCCGGCACCAGCTTGCACACACACACCAAACACACACCATATGGACAAAACACATGAATAAAATAAGGATTTTTTTTTTGAATCTTGGTAAACAATATTGTAATGTTTTCCAGGCATAAGCTATGTCCCTCTGGGGCTTTTTAATTTGATTACACGTTTCTGAAAGTTGCAATAAAATTTTAAATGTATAAAGAGTGGTAAATAGTTTCCCCAGGATGGAACAAGCACAGAACTATTTATTTGTATTTAATTTAAACTGGTCAAGTGGAATTTGTTGTTGGTCATAGATGAGTTCTAGCAAGGCAGGTTAGACATACCAGTGGCAGAAACTACATTTACCCTGTTGACACACTTTTGCACTTGAGTTTTTTCATTTTGTTCTACTTCATACATTTGACATCCAACTTTTCAGATGACAGTATTGTTCTTTAGATTCTGCTTGATTGCCCCAAGGCTTTTGTTACAAGGGAATTTAAGGAGGTAATTTTCTCACATTTACAAAATATGAATGATCCAATTAATCATACTTAGATTTTTTGGGTTCAGATACCTATAATATGTTACCAGAACAAGCTACTTTGCTTTCTAAGATTCTGGCTTCATGTCAACACGTCTCTCGCAAACCATCTACAGTGCTGAGAAACAGAAGTCTCATGTACAAGAATTGCTGTGAAAAAGACTTTGCCCCCTCACAGATTTCTTTTGTTTTTCTGTCACACTTAAGTGTTTCAGCTCATCCAACAGATTTTACTTTCAGACAACCTGAGTTGATAACCTGAGTAAATACAAAACACAAATTTCAAGAGATGATTTTATTTAGAATGGGAACAAGGCTGCAAAGCAACCTGGCACTATGTGAAAAAGCAGTTGACCTCCCAGTGGAGTCATGGATAAACCACACTTTTCAAAAAGTGGAGTTCAATTTCACTAGCCAGACCCACACCTGACTGCTGTCAGACCCATAGAATAAAAGACAGTACTTAAACAGAACCTATCTGACAACCTGAAATAGGCTAACAGATCTAAGAAAACAACTCATCATGCCCAGGTCTTAGGAAATTCATGAGAAATTATCACTAACATCATTCAGTCTGGAAAGGGTTAAACTGCCAATTTCAAAGCTGTGAGAGCCATTATTCACAAATGAATAAAATACAGAACTGTGGTGAATGCTCACCGGTGACTTCTGACTAAGTAGAACACAAAAGTCCATTTTGCATAAGCTCAAAAACATCTTGATGATTCCCAACACTTTTGAGAAGATATTCTTTGAAATAACAAGACAAAAATATAACTTTTTGGAAGGCTTGCAACCTGTTAGATCAAATTCCTCCACAGCAATGGAAAATACTGGTTGTCTGGTATTGGCATTTGCTTCACGGCAGTTGTTGCCTCCAAGGATGGCACCATCAGTTATGATTTAGAGGGCGGTTATATCTTCCTTAAATTAAACTCTGCTTTCTGAAAAGTGTTAATCCCAGTTAATATGACATAGGGCCAGTTGGTTTGGATAAGTTTTTTTTCTTAAACGAGGAAGTCATCATTGGAAAACTGCTTTTGTTATTTACTCTGGCTACTGATAGTAGAATTTGTTCAATGATCTAAAACATTTACATATGAAAATAAAGAGAAAACTGACTAAATCAAGGAGCCATAACTTTTTCACAACACTGCAGATTAAATAATCAATTAAGTGCTGAAAATATTTTTGTACATAAGTGATAACTAAGATAATCTGTGAAAAAAGCAGCATAGTCTGTCGTTAAATGTGTCTGGAAAAAAAGTAATTTAATGCAAACAAGGATCAAGTTCACGTTAATTTGTTATTGAATCCATGTCTTGATTGTCTTGTTACACCAGGCTGGTTGAATTTGTTGAAACAATAACCTTGGTTTAAAATCTACAGGCATTAGTGGCATATAAAAAACTAGAACAGAGAACAGAAAAAGTAGTTGAAACCATCGCTGTATTGCGCCTTAAACAGGATTTGTTTTGAGGCTCCTCTTCTTGGCATCACGACTAACAGCGTTTCAATCCAGATCTGCAGGAATCTAGGAGAGGGGGCCAAGCTCACCTGACTGATCTTAAAAGCAATCACAGATAATTGGTTATTACTTGCTGAGATGTATTTGTGAACTAAACAAGTCCAAACACAAAAAAGCTTAAATTGGTAGCATCAGATTAATCACAGCAGTCAAACAATAAAGATTACTGTTTGCAATTTAACAAGGTAAACTTGCCAAATATCTTTAAATATAAATTATAATTTAAGCTATATTTTAATTTATGCACAAACTTTCAAATCTAATTTAATAGCTCTTATCCTCAATAAACAAATATAAAACTTGCAGATCTTTTGTCTGTGTAAAAATTCAAACTTTTGTGGGAGCCTTCTCCCGATATTTTGGGGGGGCCCTAAGCTGCAGCTTAGTTCGCTTATGCCTTGGGCCGCACATGATTTCAAGTCTCAGTCTACTTTAACACGGCCCCAGTTTTGAAATGTTTCCTAACATAAATACTGTAGGTGTGATGGGTGTTTTAATGTGAGATGGGGAGACATAAATGCACCATTGGTACATATCTGGGTGGCTATTTGAAGGAAAGCCCGGGACTGTTTTTTTTAGAATACACCGCATCTACTCATCTCCCATTTATCTGAGACGGATGTTTTACGTTAGCGCATGGAAAATGGTCCAATCTCCGGAGTGGGTTGGGATGCTCTACAGAGCAGGAATGGGAGGAGGCAGGATGCGAGAGCGGGAGTGGAGTGGGGTAAAAAAAAGTGACTGCGTCCACCTCTCTCCTCCCTGTGACGTCGCTCGGTGTGGACCCAGGGTTCGCCGCTCTCTGGTCCCGTCTCAGCTCAGCTCAGTCCACCTCACCTGCCGCCTCTCAAAGCAGCGGGAGAAGCGCGTCAGGGTCGGGCTGTTGCTCCGAATACCCGGCGTTTTTTTTTCTGTCCCTCTACTACTCCACGCCGCTCGTCTCGTCCCAAATTTAACAGTAAACTGTTTCCACACTGCGTGAAGCGAGAGGAGAGAAGCACTCATTAAATTAGAAAGAAAGGGTGACAAGAAGGAAAGAAGAACAGAGGAGTGAGACAGAGGAGGAAGAAGAAGAAGAAGGAGGAGGAGGAGGAGGAGGAAAGAGGTCGCTGTGGTCCTCCGTTCAGCAGTTGCTGAATCTCCCACCGAGAAGATGCTGAGGATAGGCTGCGTGTTGGCAGTGCTGGCTGCGGGGCTGAGCTCCGCTCACACCAAAGGTACGGTAGGTGAAGGGCAGCCTGCTCCGGGCTCAGCAGCTGTTGGTGTGGATATGTGGAGAAATAAAAATGTCTCTCTAACACAAATAACTCCTTGCTGATCGCGCTGATTACTCCCCGATTCTTCATAACATCTCTGCACTATCCCTGATCACCAATGGCATTTCACGGTGTTTGCTTTATCTCCTGCAGCTTGTCTGCGCTTCTTAACAAGGTGACCTGCTTTGGTCCAGGTCTGCTATCTTTGATACATTTACAGCTCACATTTCTGTAAGTAATGTGGGAGAAACGTTGTGTTACTCAGCTCGGTAGTGCCTGCCTGCAGGGCTTCCCAGTTGTTTGTGACTGATGAATGGAGTTATGTTGGAGGACAGAGGAGGATGTGTAAATCAAGTTTTGATAAAAAACTGTAAATATGCTGAATGGAGGTTTATGGAATATTATCTGAGGTGCTGGTGTAGATGTGATGAGCTTTAGTAAAAATTAGATCTCTGCTTGTCAGGACAGTCAACATGAGGAAACATAAGGAAATCTCTCTTTAAACCGTAAAACAGGAATGCAGGTCAGAATATCTGACCTGCTAGCACAGAATGAACTGCCTCGATTCTTTCTTGCTGTGTAGTAGCTTAAACTTTAATATAAGATGAATTATTAAACATCCGACTAATCCCATTTACAGCCGGAATTAGCTCAAACAGATGTCAAAACATGGGAAAAGTAGCCCCTCTGAAGCCTCAGCCATACAGGAAGATAACAACATCAATATGTCACAACTGTGCGCTTAACTGTTGGTACTTTCTTGCTTCACTTGCTGAACTAATTTTAGTCCCCCTCTCCTGCTGCTCAGTTCTCAATTCTCCAGCGAGAGTGGCGTATGTCGTGGTTAAAGCTGGTACACGTGGCAACAAGTTTGTGCTAATCAACTCCCCTTGGACCCCATACGGTGTCTTCTTCTGCCGTGAAATAACAAGGTGACACCTGTCAGTTTCTACTGGCAGACAGGAGAAGCTACAGCTGCAATAAGCTGTTCATCCTTCCTGACACAGCAGCGATCCTCCCCACTGCTCAGCCGGTTGCAGCTGGAAGGGTTTTATTGTTGGCGTGTGGAGGGAAAACATATGGTAATAGAGCGGCTGCAGGCTGTGTGACCTGGCCCAGAGGTCAGAGTTTTGCCCCACTTGTACTTGCTGACACCCAACAGGATGACTATAATGTGCTGTGCCCAGGGCAAACTTGATGCATAGGCTGACTGCTACCTCTTAGGAAATGTATGGAGTTACGCAGATAACATTTTGGAAACAGCTTGGCCTGGATTTGCAGAATGAGGCATGGGCCAGTTATTGATGTCGAGGTGTACCACAGTTTCAATAAAACAGCTAGTATTTTCTATCATACTTATCCTACCATTTAAATTCCTTTTAAAAAGAGGCCAGAGAGAGTACTGAAATAATTCCAGTAAACAGCCCAACAGCTGGCTAAAATGAAGGCTACTACAGTTTTTCCTGACCTAAAAGATACCAAAAAACCTATAACACTGTAGTAGAGTATCACTTAGGCTGAATACAAGCTCGCAGATACCCTGACTAATTAGCTAATTATAAATTATAATAATAATTATAATTATAAATACAGCTAATATTATAATATAGCTTATTATACTTGAGTTACTCTATAAAGAGCAGAACAGCAAAAAGGAATAATTGAAAACAGGTAGTTTATATTGGATGTTAATAATAATAACAACAATAATAATAATTTTGTTTATAGGGCTTTGGATTTGAAGCATATATCAAAGTACTACATAAACAGATTAAAGGAAGACAAAACAAGGATTAAAGTAGGGTAACAATAACCATTAAAAGAGTAGTGATCCTGTTAGGATGCTTTCCTCGAATGAACAGTCTTGCATTGTATTTAGAAACAGTCCACAAGCTGTCCTGCTCTCAGGCTCTCAGGCAGGGCTTTCAGAATTGTGGCGAAGGTTATATTATACCAGCAGTAGTAAGAATAATTCTTGTTTTAAATAAAAACATTAGATTGTACATTTTATGTGTAAATACAGTGATATCATGAAACCTCTTAAACTGTGCAGGAAAGAAACCAAAATGCTTGACAGCTGAGACGTTGCTTATTTCCTACAAGTCTAACAATCAATAATAAGCGGCAAACTTATTGCGAGCATTAGCATGCTCCGCCAGTTTCATAGAAACTAGCATCAGTTGATGAAGAGTGCTGTTAAGTCGGCAAGCTATGAGCATCACGGAACTGACTGCAGCCTCGCTAACAGAGCAGATAGCCTGACTAATTAACCAGCTAATATCATCTTAAAGTACTTGTGTTACCTTATAAAGAGCAGAACACCTGAAAGGTATAATATTCTGTACAATAAGAACATTTAGTTGGCTTATGTCTAAATTCAGCGAGACCATGAAAAAGTGGTATTGTTACTCAAGGTTACCAAACGATGAGAACCTCTCACCGGCTGCTGTCTAAGCAGAACGGTTCGCATTGTGAAAGGATTTATTATGTTTTCCATCCAGCGCTTGACTGTGAAGTAAACAAATGACTCCCGAGCCAATAAAGGTGGAAAAACCAGGCGCGCCATGGTTCTAATTGATTCCCTGGGGCCCCTGTACAGAGCAGTTAAAAAAATCTGTTGCCTCAAAACTATCTATCTGTGGCTCTCGCAATCGTCCTCCGGTCCCGTTACAGCTGACAGAAACAAGTTATTTCCCATTTCCTCCCTGTGACACAGTTTCTGGATCTCAGTTTTTTAAAATAAGGACTGAAATAGAACATTTGTGTCATGTGCAGGAGAGAAATCTGAATGTGTGGTGCCAAAAAGCGAAGCTGTTTTCCAGATAACTTTGATGCGCTGCCACTCCTGTTTAGCCACCGTCTCATTCCAGGAAAGCGCGGAGAGGATGTGAGCTTTGCTTTAATCACCGTCACCGTGGAGTCCCCCCGGCTGCTACACACACAGAGCATTCATGTGTGTGTCTAGATACATGTGTTGTCAGTAATCAGAGCTTGAAGCTTTAACATCCCTCCGTGTGAGGGTGTGTGTGAGTGATAGAGTGCATCCAACATGGTGACAGCCGCCAAGTATGCAGAAATGGGCGAGGAGGTGATGTCGTTTACAAGG
Source organism: Characodon lateralis (assembly GCA_036250325.1). Classification (NCBI taxonomy): domain Eukaryota; kingdom Metazoa; phylum Chordata; class Actinopteri; order Cyprinodontiformes; family Goodeidae; genus Characodon; species Characodon lateralis. The sequence goes on from JAHUTJ010065634.1 coordinate 51,555, forward strand.
GAATTATTGCCTTCACAGATACATGCTGCGGCTCAAACGATTTCCCCGGGACCGAGCGTGTCGCCGCGCGACAGGGAGACTCATCTGGCAACGAAGCAGAAAGTGCCGTAAAGTGTTTTTTTCTTGTCTTTTTTTCCCTCCTACCGGTGCTGCCCCGAATCTTGCTTTTTTGTAATTCCAAGCAGTATGAACTCTGAATTTAGATAGCTCATTACCAGCACAGTGTTTTTTAATTCAGCTTCCTGCCATGAGACTCTTTGTTAGTAAGACTTTTTTTGCTGCTTAAATGTTTTTCAGATGGACACACAGTTGTGCAATGATAGTTTGCTTTGGCTATGAATAACTATTTATACGTGCCAAAGGCAATTTAACAACAGTTTTATCAAAATTACCAAGTCAGGGCACCACCTGGTTATTGGGAATGTAAAATGTAACTGTAGGTACCATTAATACAAATATTAGTGTGTATGAGTGCATACAGAATGAGCTGTGCAGTAAACACAGCAGAACTAATGAAGGTTACCATCTTAGCATTAGTTGAGCTTTATATTTAGCATCAGGGATAACGTTGACAATTTACCACATTCAGGACTATGCAGACATATTTTATGCAGTTTAGTTAAAGAAGATGAAAGGGAAACACTGTTAAAATGAATAATCTCATGTTTCTCTGTACCAGTGGTCAGCTTTACAAAAGAAATCTGTACCATTAGTCTCAATGGCCTGTTAACATTCAGGCAGTTAAGCACCACAAACAAAGCAAAACATAGTGAAAAAAACAAAATTTAAATAGTTTTATTCTAACCCAATTTTCTCTGCCCAGACACAATGTGAAGCGTTCTGTTGAACAGGAGAACAGCCGATAGGAACAGTTAGGGTATTATTTCCAGGCCTGTTGGTAGCATGAGACTGACTCTGACAGCCCCTAGTAAAAGGTCTAGGATGGATTGAGGCAGGCTTTTAATTTAAAACCTCTCTGTATGCAGCTTTTGTACATGTTGCATGGTGTGTAAGGCGGTGCTATTGTGAGTGTGCGGGAGAGATAAAGCAAGCCAACAGCGCAGTAGAGGTTCCCATTTGCACACAAAACAGAGGGGTGTTAACAAAAATAGGTAGAGTTATGCCCCCTCTTTGTCGGGAGAAAGTGCATAATGGAAGCCCGCTATAAATCCTACGACGAGGCTGTGACACAGGACGTGGCACAAATCTCGTCCGGCTCATCGCAGCCAGGGTTTCCAGAGCTCTGCGTAATGGTGGAACACCACAGAGATTTATTTACAAGCACTTGCTATCTCCTCCTTTGTGAAAACCCTGAACAGCCTCATGCCTTTTCAGAGGAAGGAGCGCTTATTGGCAGCTGCGATGGAGCGGCTTCAGGCTGCTGATCCCCGCACAGATCTACAACTATCAGAGACAAAAAGTGGAGTGAGGGTGGAGGAATCAAAGCGGAAGATGGAGGACCCTTTCAATCCTCTACAGAATGATGCTAAATCTGTTGTTATACTTATGACAACAGGATAACATACAGGTGGAAAAGTTAGGACACTATGAAAGCTAAAATCACACACATAAATCACATCAGGTTCACATGGGGAGAGCAATATTAGTCAGCATTTTGAAAGAAATCTGTCTTGATTGAACCTCAGATATGTTTTCTGGTGTGCTCCTGATTGTTGAAGTGAGTGTGAAGACCATGGTGAGATCCAAAAAGCTGGCGGAGGCCTTCAAAATAAAGGTTCTATCAGCCTATGTGTCTGGTAAATGATTTATCAGACACATATGCGGCTAGAATTTGAAATCTGCCATTTCATGGTGAAGGAAATAGTCTACAGGAGGAAGACATTTAAAACAACTGTAACATAACCAAGTCTGGATTTCCAACCAAGGCAACTCCAAGAGCAGGCAGGAGTATGTTATATAAAGTCTAAAAAAAAAACACAAAATGTAATCATGGGACATTTCATGCCTGTACAATCAGAAAGTGACTACATATTTAACTTTCATTGGAGGTGTGCAAGGAGAAAATATTTGATCTTTAAGGAAAACATGAAGGCCAGACTCAAGTTTGCCAGATATAAAAAGACAAAGACCAACAGGAGTAATAATCATTGGGTTTGATTGAACTGTTTGGATTCCAGAACAGGACGTGTTCGGTGTAAACCGAATACAGCAGTCCTGGAGGAGAATCCAATACGATCCATGTAGCATGGAGGTGGAAGAGTAATGATACGGGAGTGCTTTGCTGCTGCAGGTCTTGACCAGCTCACCATCATGTGCTAACATTTTGCTCAGCTAGAAAACACATTAATGCTGCTCACATGGCAGGTGAGTTCTGCTTTATTGTGGTATTTTGGGTATGCGGCTACAGCTTTGAAGTTTAAGACATCCAGGGCTTACTTATGTTAAGCTTATAAAGGTTTACCCCGTTTCCTACTACTACCATTTTATAACTGTAAACAAACCACTTTATTCCAGAACATCCGCCATTTCATCCCAACATGCCTACTGATTTATCCTGAGATATGCATTATTTAATAAACATGTTCTATATAGCCTACAGAACTGGGTTTATTAATAAATGTAAAAATAACAAAACATGAGCCAGCCTGCAGTCATCTGCCTAACAGACATGCTGCTTGTAGCTTCCAACTTTAGTTATAAAGCAACATTTTGTGTATAAGAGCAATAGGTGGCCCCTCACGGGGGTCCATGGTTTTCTTGACCTGAAACATTTCTAAGCAGCTGAATTTCTTAATTTTCCTTTTAGCGTTGGAAGAGTGCACTAGCCATCCACCAGCCAGCTGACCAGCAGTGTGCAGTAGCGCTGCTTTAATATTTGGTGGATAGAACCTGAGCAAATTCTGCTCCTTATAGAACTTTCTCTGGTCTAATCAGTTTACAATGAGCATATTGATGATTGCACTTTAGATGTAGCTATGTATTCCAGTGTGGCCTAGTGATGTGTATGTAAGCTAAACATTACTGTATATAATTAGTTCTCTATGGAGTGACACTGTATTGCATATAGGAATATGTTTTAAATGAAGTGATGTAACTGTAAACTGTGTGAAATACAGGGACTACTGAGCAGTGCATCGTCAAGTGGGTTAATCCAGGACTGACTAAAGACATTTAGTAATCTACCATTTCTGCCATCACAAGATCAGTGCAGTTTGTGAAAAAATCTAATATTAACAGTGAACCACAATAAAGGGACATTTTTCTGAAAGCCACTCATGGATATTTGCTTTGTGTTTTTATCTGAGGTATTGCTCTGTGTCAGTCTTTGTGCTTTACTTTTTGCATGATAACTACTACCTTCTCAGAGGTGGAGAGTGGGAGAGAAAGGATTCACAGAGGATGAGAGCATGTAGTTCAGTAGCTGACAGAACGGGGTGCACCTTACAGTGAGTGGGTGTCTCATCTTTCCTTTTCTTCCTTTTCTTCCTTAGAGTGGTCACAGATTGACCACACTTGGCACCAAATGTTTTGGGTTGCCAAGGCCCATTGATGTGGTCCACAGACTGAGAGAGAATGTGAGTGGGAGCATATGATCACAGACAAGGCCAGAGCTGTATTTTTATTTGCCGTATCATGTTGGAATCTCAAGTGTCCTTTAGTGATTCAGAAAGGAGGGAGGTAATTGGCAGATCAGGGAACGGAGAGATGAGATGAGGTTGAAAGGTTAGACCTGAAGTAGAAAAAAAAAAAACATGTTGGAGAAATGTAGCTTCAGAGCACATCACATGATCAGAGCTGCAGTTTGTTATTGTTATTGTTGTGAAAAAGGTATTCCTAATATTTCAAGGATCTATAAACACATATATTGTTAAAATGATCAATCTGGGAGGATATCATTGATAGCAACTGGTGGCTACTGCACAGAAACCCAAGGAGTAAGAAGATAGAAAAAAATCTCACAATTAAAGCAGGGGCATGCAGTGGCGGTGAGGATTTGACTTTGTCTGGTGAGAAAAGTATAAGCTAGTATTATCAGCCCCCAGATATGAAGGTGAGCCCTGTAAGATTGTTAGCTCTTATTTTGAAATGAGTTTGAAAGTAGTTGTCCAGTAGCACCGAATGAGTGACAGCACCGACCAAGAAACACCTACTCATCACTTTTAAAAACTTTTTTGTGGGACTCACACTGTACCTCCCAGTATACTTTACTGTCTATTGATCCTGCCATCTTTATCTGCTACATCTTGCACTTCAGATTTTTGTGACCCCCGCTGACTGTGAGCGGAGAAATAGACAATATTACTTTTATTCAAAGTGTAGCATTAACGGCACAGCAATTAAAGAAAACTTCATATTAAATCAAAAGCAGAAAGAGTAGAAACATCATTGATGCTTTAAAAAACGGAAGATCTGTTAGTTTTCCCATATGGATAATTTATTGGTCACGAGTCAAAAGAACACAAATCAGCATTCATTTCTTAGGTAGATATTACTTTTTGCTCCTTGTTTCCTCTAAGCAGAAAGGTTTGGAAACACCACATGTTTCCCCCCTAAGAGGCTGTTGTGAAATCTGCACAAGTCTGAGTGGAATGCCAAACTTTTTGGAGTGCAGTGGCACTTTTTAGTTTGTCACCCATTATTCCTAAATTACAGTTTTTAAATCAATCTGGGCTGCATTTGATCATCTAAAATAAAAAAGTCTAAAATAGTTTGATTGATCAAACCTGGGTAAAGCTGGAAAATTCTAAGATATTCTTGAAAACAGCCTGAGATTGATGAAACTTTTCGATTTTTTTTTGGAAAATAAAAAAAAAACTGCAAATTCAGTTCTGTTTTTGAAATCAGATTTGGACAAGCATAAAAGCTGCATGATGTGGACTCATCGGGCCTGGACTGAATTATTTTAAATTGATCACACAATTCGTGATTTGTAAAATCTTCACTTAATTTGTAAAACCAAAACGTTTCCCTAAAAGTGTGGCTTGAATCTCATCTCATCTATCACACTTCGCCTCTACATAATAACCAAAGTGAAGGTCAAAAAACTATAACAAGAAGAATAGATAATTATGGATAAGCGGTGACTCTCAGCTCAGTGACTTTGGAGTAATTACCTCCTTAGTTGTTTCCCCTGCAGCATGTATAAATGTTTGTGGGTGTAAGTGTGTGTGTATATGTCATCACTGCACTGCCACTCTTAATCCCCACTTCTTCACATTAATCAGCTCTGTAAGGTTGGCTGAAGTGCCTTCCTGCGCTCTTACCATACTGAATGCGCTCTAAGAGCTCTGCCAGATATACAAGAGACTCCTTCTGCCACCTTCTTCAACGCTCCTTTAATCCATTTGTTCCCGCGCTCCAATCACTTAAATGGGGCGCAATCTCACCAGTGGACTCTCCTCTGTTAGATAGTGTGGGGCGACGATACATGGAAAGAGATACTCATGAGCGCAGAAACACACACACACATTCTGATGTCTAGTGAAAGATTACTCTGATGGATGGCAACCTGACCTGTCGCTGTACAACAGCCAGGCGTGGTTGACCTCCCGAGGAAAGGATCACTGGGAGAAGATGGAAAGAATTGCAGGTGCTGTAGGAAAAGGGTCAGTGAGTGGGTGCTGAAGATCTTTGTTCTGGTGATTCATACATCTTCAGTCTTAACAAGTGGGGCACACTGAGTCGAGAGCAGGGTCTTCAAGTTGACAGAACAAGAGTGGGCGGCGAATGTAGAGGTGGCAAGTTTTGCTCTTGTTTGTGGCTCATTTGCCTGCATCATATTGAGCATAAGTAAGCTGGATGTTATGCATTGCTGCAAGTGACTGCATATATCTTGTGATATTTCTTGTTAAAGGTAAAGTAACAGTTCTGTTTTCTTGGAAGCTGCTTGATTTACTTTTTGGCCTTGTTGCCAGGAAACAAGTAGAGATTTAAGGGGGCCATTGATCTTGGCAAGAGAAAAAAACTGTTCAGAAACAGTCATTCATAGTTTCATGGTGAGTGCTTATTATCTGAACAAGTAACATATATTGTTGAGAAGATCCAGGGGTCCTTTCCTGACATATTTTTCAAAACTTTGACTTATATTTATTGATGACCGTCCTACTCAACATAAAGACAGTTTATTGTCATATTTTCAATTTTATTATGTTTTTTTACAATGTTTTCTTGCTTGGGTTTGGTTATCTGCTTACCTTCAGCTGAGCAACATATCATCAAGTTCAATGCTGTTTGGCAATGCTGTTCTTAATTGTAAATTTGAAATTGTATGTAGTCTTTCAAGCAATAACTAGCTGGTAACTGGAATTGGATGACTTAGAACTCGATGGACACTAACTGGTTGGAGACCCTAAAAGATGGTCTTCATGTCCATCAGTGAATACACCATAGCTCAGAGCTAACTGGTTTCTTTGGTGGTATGGAAGGTGTTACGGGGGGAAGAAGACTTAACTTAGCTATTTCTAGTGGCAGTAAGATGATTAAAAATGAAGTGAAAGTAAGCCCAAACATGTAATGCCTGGTTCACACGGCAGGAAAACCTGAGAGACCCCACATGTGGTGATAAAAAATCCTAGAAACTGCATTTATGTTTTGGAGCATTCATTCATTCAAAATTTCAAATTTAGTTTACTGCTAAACAGCTTTTATTCATTCTGGTAATCAAGACCTACCTGATTCCGGCTCCTCCAGTCAAATCTCCTTTGTGTTTAATCCTTCAGTTTTCAGTCACTCACGCTGGTTACTCCAGTTTGTACCCCTGTGGTTCCTGAGCTCCCAAGTGCACTTATGCTCCATGTTTCTCTCACCCTTTTCCCACAAATGCAGTTTGGAGCCCGTTCCAGTTCCCAAATGTGATTTTAAACAGGTGACACGTGTTTTCACCAACGAAAAGAAGGTTCCAGAGCACAAACTCTGGTTCAGCTTGGGCACTGCAGAAACCTTGGTTCTTCTGCATGAACCATAACGTCACCTGTGGGCGGGTCGAAGCTGCAAATACTGTTTATTTGTTATGTATTTTTATAAGTATCGTATAAAAATTATGTAAAACGTATTGTATAACTACTTGTTTCCATTACACTCGCGGATACTGAACAGATGCAAATGAAAACATTGTACCTACCATTGTTGCATGGATTTCCCATCTCCTTTTCTGTATTAAGTGTAGTTTATGGATGTTCTCTTTTTGCATTAAAATGAACATTGCGCTCAGCTCAGCAAGCTCTGCTACCAAGCTTTCCCCATGCGTTGTGTAACTGTTGGTGACTCATGTTTGGTTCTCAAAAACTAGTGGAAACGTCGGTGCTCAAAAAAACCGAACAGGTTTAAGAATGAGAGTTCCTTCGGGGGAAAAACGCTGAGTGTTTTCTGTTTGGATTACTTTGCTTCTTCTGTACCTTATTGTGTGAGTTTTTGGACTTTTAATTCATTAAACCATAATTTTTCATCTGCCTCCTGCCTGTGTTTGGGATTTGTCATGTCATGAATCATGACTATTTTGCTGCTAATATAAATAATTATTTACCACTGGCAGCATTAAGATTACACACAAATTTTAAATGGTGTTTTATATATATATATCTATATGTATATAGATATATATATATATATATATATATATATATATAGAGAGAGAGAGATAGAGAGAGATACCCTCTCTTTGGTATTGACGGATCAAAGTTTTACAAAAGAGAAAAGAAGAAAGCAATTAAGAATGTAGTCCTTAAAGAAAGTGTTGATTGCACAGATATAAATTAAACTTGCAAAATTAGACTGAAAGACAAAGGTTCCATACTTAATGAATGCTTACCCACAGCCTCCCACTGATTGGATCTGGGGAAATGCTAATGCACTTTCAGTGCTAAAGGAAGCTCCGTATTCAGGTCAGCTTGACATAAGCATCACTTCTCATCTTCACCAGTTTTAACAGCAACACATGTTCCTTTTTAGGAACTAGTCTGCATAACTCCATTGGAAGCATCTGCATCATGTAAATCATAAAGGTTTGCCATTTTAAGCACACAAAGATGCACCATGCAGGCAGACCCTGTGTGATGGTTCTGTTAATTGTTTAAGTCTGTGTTACTGTCTGAGCTCAGTTAAAATGAATCCATTTCCCCAGGAAGGCATCAGTTGCCCATCCATATGCTAGTCATTTCCAGGCAGAGCATAGACTGGAGGAGACCATTTACTGGCTCATACAAACATGAACCCCTTACTAAGATAAAAATCTTTCTTTACATTTCTAGATGTATGCATTCTCTGAAGTTTTTTCCTGCATGTGTCACTGATCTGTCAGCCACAATAAAAGGTGTGTTGTTCCTTACGATGTTTTGTGAGCTTTGTCAGCATCCCTGGTGTTAGTCTAGCTTGCATACAGATGCTGCGATGTCTGTCACCCCTTCTGCAGAGAGGGCACTGGAGAAGAGCTCTAATGAGCTTTTACCTGTTTTACTTAACTGCTCTTTTATGCTCACATCAAAGGGCATCCACTGTCTTTTTATACTCACTGAAATGGGCATAATGATTCATTTCATAATCAAAAGGATGAGGGTGCCAAACACTTAGATAAACATTTAGATTTACACAAGGCTCTGAAGGCAAGATTTTATGTGAGATGATGCACCTCAGGTTTGTTGAAAAGCTTCGTAAGAGGCATCTCCACTATTGTTTTTGACGGCAGAGGTCCTTGCTTTTATCATCCATTTGAAAATTCGCACATTCACAGAGAATCGCTGACAACAGGCGCATAATAGGTTCATACTAAGCCAAAGCTATGTGCTGTCCTTGGTCCTGATACAAGCCAATGACCCTCAGCAAGGCGCTGCTTCAGTGGAGCTATTTATTGTGCTGAATGCAGACTCACCGGAGCCTTTGTCTTCCCGTTAGTTGACCCCACGCAGCGTGAGGAGGAATTTGCATTTGTCGGAATGCAAGTACTGTTAGCAAGGTGGAGATTTGTGGGAATGTCGTTGCTATGATTTGCTAGAACAGGGATGAATGAGTGACAGATGGCCAACATTCATGTTAAAAAGCGCTGTTTATAACATGTGGTCCTAAAACTGAACCAACAGATGTTTCAAACTAAATCACTCATCATACACAGCTGACTGACTGCTTGCAGCAACTGTTTACATATTATGTGTTTTTTTCATAGTATTATGTCAGAAATTTACTGCAATCATGATACTATAATAAACAATGAGGATTGCAACATAACTTTAATCTATAGCATTCAGTATTTACAGCATTTTAATGATAAAAATGACATTATTATTATTATTATTACATTAAATACATTGACCTGTGATTGTTTTAGGGACTCTCAAACAACAACAGATTTGCTCAGCCTGGGGTACATTTTTCCACGTTGCAGACCACAAACTTTAATGTATTTTATTGGAATTTTATGTGAGAGGTCATGACAAAGTAGCAAAGATTTTTTTAGGGGTATCAGAGTAGTGCAGTAACATCCGACTGCAGCACATCGAACCAAAGAAGAATCTATGAATTAAGGGTTCAGTCTGAGCTCCCTTGGCCAATGCCCAGTGATTCTCTCAAACAGGCTGCATGGCTGCATTTTTTAAAGTGGCGATAGATGTCTAGTTACAATGACCCATGAATCATGCAGCTTTGTGAAGTGTTTTATGCAGAGACATGTGTATTGCGCCCACAGTGAGTGCATGTGCTGCGAAGCACATAAGGCAAACCTTCAAAACTTGAAATATGCCCATTTAAGATAAAGACCTTCATTTCAGGACAAATTGCTCGCTCACGTGTGTGTACGGATGCTTAGACACATTCAGGGATCAGGTTCTGAACAGGTGTGACCACCATTATAAAGAGGGTTAGTCATGGATGCAGCAGTTTTCTCCCTTTGCTGTAACTGGGCCACTGACACACACATTCAGATGAAAACACATACACACATAATTATCTGTAAAGGTGCATCCCAGGTTCGCTTTGCCAGTTGCACAGGCTCAGTAATTGCATGCTCAGATGTGTGTGATTGAGTGCATTTATGTGTCGAGGTCATATCCTGAGGGACATGAACTCTAGGATCAGGTTTTAAAAGGATGTTCTGGGCCTCATTTGTTCTTGTGTCTTTGGAGAAACATTGATGGGGCAGAAGTTTACAAAAAAAAAACAACAAATAAACTGCAAGTCTTCTCATTTTTACAACAGTTTAGATCAGATCTCACACTTTAGGCACAGCTTTAACTCCTAACATTGCTCTGTATCTGTTCATCTTGTGCTCCAGCTCTGCTGCAGACAGCAGCCTGGCGGAAGCAGCTCCGGCTGTGTTACTAGGAGGAAGATCTGGGTCACTGTATATGCCTTTTCCTCCTCCTCCTCTAACTGCTTTAGATCCTTTCACTCCCTTCTTGTCCGACTCCTGTTCTGCTCTGTATCTGCCTTTATCTTATTATAATCCATGTCTTTTCCCCCTGTCTGCCTTTGTCTAATCTTGGAGCCAGTAATATAAAAAATTTTATCTCCTGTTTTTTTGTTTTATGGTCCTTCAATCTGTAGCCCTCATCTTTCTCCATGCTCCCACTGGGAGCTTTTTTTTCCTAGTGCAGCATTAGCATGGAGGTAATTACTGATGACGAAGCTTGGCCAGAGCTTATCACTCTGCTCTCTCTTTCCCTCAGGATCCATCTATCTCTTTTCTGTTTCTGATTCACTTGTATTCACAGTTTTTTCCTTCTTAAACATGGACCTCCACAGAGATTCTCCTTTTGCAACATTGGGTAAGGGACATTTAAAAGCTGAAAGCTTTAATCCAGACCTTCCTAAAATTTTGCTTCCTGAGAAGCTTTTGTTGACTTTAGTTGAGCTGTGCTTTATCAGGGCCAAACATACCCTGAAGAGGTACAGATGCAAAATCATGCAGAAAAATAAACATACTGACATGCACAAATGGTCTATGTTCATGCAGCTATTATTGTTTCCGTCCTAACAGCATCAAACCATGGAAATAAACGAACCCATATGTGTGTTCATTCCTTATGTGCATAATCTATATTCCTACAGTGTCCAAAAGCATTGATACCTCTGTTGGACCACTTGTTTGCTGAATATTGGACCATTTGCACGTTGCTGGACACTACCAGACCTTCCTGGGTTTTCGGCCATTTTATACCACAGGATAGTCTGTCCTACAAAACCCAGCGGCCACTGCGACTGACATGACGGGGCCCAGGTCTGACGTCACAGGAGGTAATATAGGAAAGTGAACGTTTGAAAGAAGCGCTTTTCACGTTGGATACCGGACCAACATCTGAAGCATCTCTCTCTGGAGAAGAAGACGTCCCACGTGGATTCTTCATTTATTCTCCTTCGTTGACCAACGTAAAATTCATGAAAGAGGTTTCTGGAATGAGAAGGCCAGACATTTCACTTTGCCGATCAAAGACGTGAGTTTAACACGTAACCAAACCCACGGAGTTTCAAGGAGACACAACTTTCCCTCCTTGCTTGGTTCTAGTCAACTGCTGACGGTCAGATCATATTTTTCCTTTTCGCCAAGGAGGCCAAAGGACGAAGATTGACCGCTCTTCCCGAAGTTAACTGTGGACGCACGTTAACTTCCAACTTTCCCCCTCCTCCTCTCTCCCTCTGCTCAGAAGGAAGACTTCAACAAAGTAAAACTCATCCTTTTATTTTTTTATTTTTTATTTCTTTATTAGGAATAGCGTGGGCAGGGTAGAGTAGGATTTTTAGTATGATTAGAGTCGCCATTTGGAGTCTAATGTGTTCTGAATTGTATGTGCATGCCATTGTTTTGAAACTTGCTGGTACTTTTGGAGGCCACTGAGTCTCGCAAGTGTGTCTTTACCGTGCAAGCACCTGCGCGCAGGTGCGCTGTGAAACTGGACCGCTATAATAACCTTATGGTGAAAATCAACCATTTCCTTTGTCTTAAACTTCATGTTTTACTGGTTTGCCGCCAAAAGGGTTTATGATCCTTTGTGTGGGCTGAGTTTTACAACCTTGCTGGGGGAAGGTTTATGACTGCCCGTGTCCCTCTGAGCTACATTTTGGGAGGGGCGCTCCCAAAGCTTCATTCAACAATATTCCCCTTTTATTTTGCCATAACTGCCATAACTGCTGGTTTGATCTCATACACACCCACTGCTGTTTTGTTTTATTTTGTTTAGTTAGATATTTTGCCCTTTTTGTGTAGAACTTTGCNCTTTGCATGTTTGAGTAGGTGAAGATTATTAAATCGGAAGAGTGGATTGTATCAGGCTGTGATTTAATAAATATTCACATAGATAAAGAGAAGGCGTTTTGTGTTTATTTTGTGCAGCTGTGATTTGTCAGTCAAAATAAGGTTAAGGTTCCACACATTTCAGCAGAAACGGTTGATTAAACAGTGACATCTCTGGTAATAGTTATCAATTATTACTCAGTATTTAATGGTTGTAATTATCAAAGGCGTTGAGCCACAATTACAACACCAGAGGACATCTCTGGCTTCGATTCATAAATGAGGATTGTGGTTAAGAAGTTAATTTTTTCAAATTATGATTGTTAATTATAATCCTTGATAAATATTAATTAATCAATAATCATAATTCCAACACCTCTTGTTTTTCACATTTTATTACGGTACACAAACTTCACTGTATTGTATTGGGATTTTATCTGATAGCCGGAGACAAAGTTGCAAATAATTGTGGAGTGGAAGGAAAACGGTTTTCATAATATCTTACAAATAAAAATCCTTCTTTCTTTAGCTCCATCCATGTGCCTGCCATCTCTTACCAGCTTCCCTGTCCCTTCTGTACAAAAAAAGCCCATGATCCTGCCACCGGCATATGTCACCATGGGGATGGTGTGATCAGGGTGATGGCCAGATTTGTGGAGTGTACATCTAATACTCAACCCATTAACACATTCTTCCATCTCAGCTGGGGATCTCTGTGGCTCCTCCAGAGTTACCAAGGGCCTTTTGGCTGCTTCTGTGATTAATGTGGGTTTAGGTGGAGGACCATTTCTTAGTAGGTTCGCAGTTAATGGAAAAACTCTTACCATAATTAGATGATGAATTGAACAGCACCCTGTGTGATGTTCAAAGCCTGGGATATTACTTTTAATCTAACCCTACTTGAAACCTCTCTACAATGTCCTCCCAGACCTGTCTGCTGTGTTCCTTGGTCTTCATGATACAGTTTGTTTTCTAATGTTCTCTAAAAAATCTCATAAGCCTTCCCGAAGCGCTGGATTTATACTGAAAATACATTACACACAGGTGGACCCTAATAACTAATTTGGTTTCAACTAAGGATAATTGGTTACTCTGGAGTTTTAGAAGGGATGCCAAAGTGAAGGCAGATGAACACGCTTTTCAGATTTTATTCTCTGAAAAAGGTTAAAGAGCATGTATGGTTTTTCCTTCTACTTCACCAATTTGCACTACTTTGGTCTGTTTCTTGAAATCTCAATAAAACACATGGAAGTGTGCAGTTGTAAGGTGTAAATATGTGGAAAAGATCAGGGTGCTGATACTTTTGCATGACACTGCAGGGGCATCATGCCTATTACCTCTTTCCCACCACCGCACCACATATTTTTACTAATGTTTTTTTTATTTTTTTATTTACAAATTGTCTTACTAACAGTGTATGTAACCTTCTGCATGTCACAGGCTTTTATTACACCCAGAGCTGCTTTGGTATGTGCAGAGTTTAGGAAAAAGGCGTTTTCCTACTATGGAACACACTACAAATGGACCTGAATTTGTATTTAGCTGCACAAATTTTAAATAGTTTTAAGGCCATTTGAGAGAGCAACACTGCATGTTGGCATAGCAGCTTTAGTCTTGCTATGGGTCTGTATGAAAGTCACTTGTTTCTCTGAGCAGCACATCATTATCAAGTCATGAGTCCACACTGGCTTATTCAACACTCCTTCCTCTTCACTGTTGCGTTGGGGAGTAAGAAATACATATTTTGGCTCGTGCGGCTGTTCCAGCACGTGGAAAGTCAGGTGATTTTGTGGGGTGTTTATGTATGTGCATTGGGGTGTGTGCAAGCAGGGCTGTTACCCCCCTTGAGTTCTCATTACGGTGAGAGTGGATGGCCGAACTCAGGCCTAACATCTGTCTCTGAGAGCAGAGGGGACCCCTTGCCAAGCTGAGCCAAGAAACATACAAAGAGGTGAGGCGGTGTTCCGCTGAATAACGAGCCACACCGCGGCAACTTCCTCTGCTGAAAAGTTCCTGTTCCTACAAATTGTCTTGTCAATGCAAATCTGTGAAACGCACAACACCTAGGGCAACACACCGCAGATCACTATGCTCATCAGTTGTCTGTACTGATAGTTCCAATTAGGAAGACTTTTTAAAGAATGAAATACTTTTGCTAATAAATGAGGCTTAAATGCCCAGACTACACATTTTTGTACTTTTTCTAAAAAGTGAATACCAGAAATTTTTCTGTGAGTCGCTGGTATACAAAGGGACGTACGCCAGGATCCTGTTTGTAGACTTCAGCTCGGCCTTCAACACCATCATACCAGACATCCTCCACCAGAAGCTCACCCAGCTCAAGTCCCAGCCTCCACCTGTCAGTGGATCAACAGCTTCCTGACAGACCGACAGCAGCAGGTGAGACTGGGGAGAATCTTCTCCCGATCCAGATCAATAAGTACTGGTGCCCCCCAGGGGTGTGTTCTAT
>JAHUTJ010065635.1:0-66048 GCA_036250325.1 Characodon lateralis
CACTCAGCCACGTCTCGGTGAAGCAGAGAACCGCTGATCCGCGGAGGTCCGTGTTTTTACCGGTGAGAAGAAGCAGCTCGTCCATCTTGTTGTTTAGAGAGCGGAGATTTGCCAGGTGGATTGAAGGTAGTGGTCTTTTGCGGAGCTTTACCAGCGCGCTTTCCCCTCCGCCGCTTCCTGTGCAGTATCCCGTATAGTGCCGCAGGTCCGCTTGCCAGGAGCTCAGTGAACCTCGGATCGCTGAAAGATGGTGAAAAAATCCCAAGAGAGGACTCTCTGATGTTGAGAAGTTCATCTCTACTGAATGAGACCACAGAACTGTGGCTCGAAAAACATAAAAACACACAAAATACAAAAACAAAGAGAGAGCGAAGCTCCGAGGCTGCCATCGCCGGCGCCATCTTGTGATTTGTGAAGTGAAATAATACGTTCTGTATGTTTATATAAATAATTCAAACATGCAGAAATTCATTTATACTTAATGCGGGCTTCACTGGGCTGCTATGTACCGTAAATGTTAACAGAATGAATGTGTATTTGTTAAAAATATTCAAGTAATATAAATATATACCTGTAGATATATATCTATATCTGTAGATATAGATATATATCTATATCTATATATATCCGGTTGGTCAGGGCATAACAGGAAGGTTTGCTTGACGTAAATTTAAATTTAGATGTGATTCTGCTCTGAAACCGAAAACCCGATAGACGGATGGCAGAAAATCGATAAAAACAGCCTCAGTTTCTGTCTTAAACTTTTTTCATTCCTGCCTTTTCTGCTCCTTCCATCTTAATGGAAACCCATCCTGATATCATCAAATAACTCTCATGTTTGTCTTACATCTCTCCTGTACCCATTCCCTGATACTCCTCTCCTGGAGCTCCACACACATACATATTAGTGGCAGTTTTGGGTTAATTAAGGTGGTAATTGTGTGAAAACTGAGTCCCAGTTTATTATTATTGAGGCAGAATGTTTTAAAAATTCACTATTTTTACATTTCAGTTCCTCCTCCTCCTTACGCTGACAGTGAAACAGGATTATTTCCCTCTGCAATGTCGAGGAGATGACTGTCAGATTTTTTGTTGCATCACTTTGTAAAAATACTTCCCTATTCTTTAACCTGCGATCAGCTGAGTGGTTTTCCGCTTCAGGTACTTTGCAGCTACTTTCTGCAGCTCAGCTTAAAAAAAACAAAAATAAACAGAAATTGAGTGAAGAGGAAAATTAGGTTTGACCTGGAAATGCTAATGAAGAGAACCTAAAATTACCTAAGAGAACCTAATTGTCAAGTGTTTTTATTCTCCCTGCTGCAGGTTTTCATCAGTCTGAACTTCAGGTTTATATTATGAGCAGAATTTAATCCACAGCTTCATTTGTTCTGATGTACATTTAATGCCCAAAACAGTAAGCTTCTCAGTGCAGCACGTCCAAGTCAAATCCTCAGTCAGACCATCTTCAGATAACTGGGATGCCTCTGGCTTTGGATTTGATCAGGGTGAATCAGAGCAAAGCTTTTTAATCCAAATGTCTGCATTTATGGATACCGAATTGTTTTTTACAGCAATATAAGTCTATTAGTAACAGCATCTTATGTAAATCTAATTAGGAAGCTTTTGATGCAGACAATAAATATTCCACTTTTTCTTTCATTGTCCTTTAGAAATATTATTTCTGCACAGTTAAAAGTTAAAGGCTTCACTTGTTAGTCTTCAGATGCATGAATAATGTGTGTTTTCATGTATGCAGCAGGGTATAAAGGTGCAGAACATGCACCCCCTGATAGCTGGGTAGCAGCATCATGATGGTGGAAATATTTATACTTATGTCCTTCTCATCATTCCTCTCACAGAGCTCTCAGTTATCCTCTCTGGGAAAGTGTTACAGTCAGCAGTTTCTGACATCATGGGACCATATGGTCCACCCATGCTCACTTTATCAGAACCCACCACATACAATGACCGAGTCACAGGTTGTTGAGCTGGTGCTGCTGTTTCACCCTGATGCTTCTGATTCTTTCTGATTTTTTCATGTTTGGTGACGCATTTCCAGCCCTACATGCATATTACTGACCAACCTTATTGTTGCATCTCTTGCACCGCCCGGTCCTGTTAATAACGCCATCACTACCATCCAGGCAAGTGGAATAGGAATGGACTAGATGGGTTTTTCAGATCATTTTTTTATTTCTTTATCTGGTGTTGCGACCAACTAGGTTTATTTGGACTGGCAAGCATCATCCTAGCTGGGCTACTCACAGAATAAAATATAATTACTTTTGCTTGTGGACAACGAATGCAACTGCATCCAAAACACCTGCATAGGTTAAAATGTTTTTCTAAATATAAGCAGTGCCTGAAATGATCAAATTTATCCCTGATTTTCATCTCCTTCAAATCATTCAAGAAAGTACAAACCATGAAAAGTGTAATTTCTCTATCAGCTAACTCTGGTATAATAACAACTGGATGCCATATGTGCAAAAGTCTTGAATCATCTCTCATTTCTTTTTATTTTTTGTCTGAGGTGGAAGGTGTTCCTGCCGTCTTTTAAACTGCTCCTGGTTGTCTGAAGGAAGGAAAAGATAAAGAAATTAAAGGTGGTTTAAAACCTTTGCTCAGTGTTTTTTCCGTCCCCATTTATTTTGGATTTCTGAATTATTCTGACGAGAAACGGCAACACACTGACCTTACTTCATCATCAAACTGAGGCCCTTAAATTGTTGCTGGTTCCCAGTTCAGATTCCGCCTGATTGGACCCTCACGCCCCGTGTGTGTTCTCCCTAACTTAGGCCCCAATGTTAATTAAACCACCATGAGGCCTTATCCTAATCGGAGACCAGGAGAGAAGAGCAGCACAGCCACAGGAGGGGAAGGAGGCAGGAAGGTTGAAAGCAGCAAAATGGAAAAAAACGTCCTCTTTGTGAACTAACTTTTGAATTACAAAAGTTTCAATAAATTTTCTCTTGTTCTATTTACATTTTGTTTTTTTAGACATTTTTCTTGCTTCTTCTTGATATTCCCGTGTATCTACACTCGTTGTCTTTTGGATCTCGGAACATTTTTATACCTCCAGCTTAACAGTGTTTCATCTGCAGGCTGGAAAACCAGGAATTTGCTAATTATTGTGCTTATGAACCAGTCACCTTATTATCATTAGCAACATAAGCCAATAACAATCTCTTTCTTTGCATTTTATGAAAAGAGTAAACTACAACTAGATGTTTTTGCAGTAAATCTCCCAACATATAGGGTCCATTTGGGTAGGAAATCAGCTTCAGTCTGGACCCATTTTAATTTCCTGTACTGTATATGTTTGCTGCAGAAACATTCTGTGTAAACTGAGGGAACCATATGGGCCCCTCATTTGTTGTGCAGTTTGAGATGATTTTCTGAGATCCAGCTTAGACTTTTGTAGATAACCCACTGCTATGGGTCCACAACTCATAGGAGTGGGTTCCATACAAGAAGCTTGTGGTAACGCCACACCCAATGAGTACCTCTCCAGTCCATATGGGGCCCTCATACAGATGTTGGCTGGAACTTTCTACCAAATTAATGAAGAAAAAAACTAGAAGAAACCATATTAATCACCACATCTTTTATGAAGTTTTCTACTTGGTTGGATGTGAAGGTCGAGCTTGTTGAGGGATTTGGTTCTTCCATGTTGCACCCGACTTCAAGTTGGGTTTTCAAGCTTAAAAATCGAACTTGTGAGTGAAATGCAAATGAGCAGCTGACTCCTTGTTTAAAGTTTTTGTATTTTATTTCCACATTTTTACAAAAATTACAAATAATGATGATTTTTTGAAATGGAAACTTGAACTGTAACATGTTGATGAATATTTTCTAAAGTTGTCTACAAGTAAAAGAGTATATACTATCATATGTACCAAAGGACACAATTTCTGATGTTTTTTTATGCCAGTCCAAGCGAATTGCTCCACCAACGTTAACTATATAGTTTGATTCATGTCCTGATTCCTGATTACTTGTATTTAAAAGTAGCTTTTAAAGTGGATTCATGACATAAAAACTGATGGATGATTTAATGGGAAGAGTTTTCTTTTAAAGGAGCTCTACAGACAAAGTGTTTATGCTAAGTGTCCTTCACTGATGACAATGAATGCAGATTACTCAGCATAAACTCACCCATGCAAAGAGCACAGTTTCTCAGTATTTCCATAACCCTTGCTGGTGGTTCGACATGCTGGCTGCAGACAAGTTTCCTTTGGCTCACATGAGCTAGCATTGAGTCTTCGGCTACATCCTGCAAAATAAACCAACCATTCAGTTCAATTCAAAGCAGTTTCTTTACAGAACACTTTAAAACTTTAACATGTTTTCTTTTGTTGTTGTACAGTTTTCCTGATGTGTCCATATAGACTGTTTGAGTCTCAGACATTTGGGTCCTGTTTCTGCAGCCACTCTGAAGCGTATCCTGACAGAGGATGGTAGCTTACCAATGATCTTCTCAGCTCCCCACACTATCCTCTGCAGGGTTCTCTGTCTGCCATATCCTGCTGCAGTACCAAGCTGAGATGTGGGACTTAATCGGTCATTAATTAAAGCAGACACTTGTAACGTTTTGTTGTGCTAACATTGAACTGCTTCAGTCCTCATTGTTGGCACTAAAGCAAAGTGTGAACTACTGCAAGGCTGCAAAATATCAGGAAAATATTCACCCACAATATTATTGCTGAAATCTACATATTTCTGTCTCTTTTTTCTTTAAACAGTTGTAACAAAGTTCCCATCAGGGAGTTTCAGCATCTTGGCCGCTGAGTGGCATTCTTGTGGCTGTCTAAGGAAGTTAAAGTCTATCCAGAGGCCAAAAACATGATTGGGATGCAGTATTTCAGGCATGGTGTTTCAAATATAATATCCTGCCAAATATTTCTTCCAAGCAGTCCCTTGCACTTGTGATATTACACACGCGGGTGTTGGGATGACAACTGCGATTCAATATATTGTTCTGCTCCAGTGTAAACCTAATCGGGACTTGCTGTGGAGAAAAAATGAACAACCAGAATTTCCTGGTTTCTGAAGGGAAAGAGAAAGAAACCGAGAGACACATTTGTTATTTTTTCTAGATATTATTCATTACATTTTCTGGTTTATTAACAGTTTTAAAATATTTTAACATTTTGTTGATTTACACACTACAAACTACAAAGCTACAAGTAGCTGTTCAGGGCAGAATAGTTCATGTTAGCAAATAAACATGTTTTCTATTCAAACAGGAGTGTTTCTAGATTACTTGGAGTTGATTGCTGTCATCTCATTATAGCACACGATAAACCTGAATATCTCAACTTAGAAACATTTCTGTTGAAACTGCGCTGCATAAAAGAAAAGCACATACTAATTGGTCCTTGCTGTGGCTCTCTGAGTGCATTTATAATCATAGAGCCATGTGTTTAAAGTAGTTTGACATGTGAGTGGCTGGGTTAGGAGAAAACAGCACAGAGAGTGTTTGGGTTCTGGGCGACCTAGCAGTTCCTGGACTTTATTGAATGACAGGATCTGAGAGAAGAAGAGGAGAAGATGAAGAGATGCTGCAGACATTGATGGATGGAGTCTTTGAAAATGAACAAGACATGCAGTTTCATATTCTTTTTCATATTGCAGCTGCTGAAACAGTTCAGCTAATTTTCAGGAGCAGCAGCTGTAACAGCTTCATCAGCTGCTCTCCTACAAATGATAGATTTTCTTTGGGTTGACGACACGCTGCAATGATTTGTTTTGTCCTCATATCTCCTCCCGCCCCTCCCTGTTGCTGTATGAACATGTATATTTGTTCCTGTGTCTCTCTGGACTGTACTGCAGTCATTTCTGGCAGCCTTTATTGTTTTCTGCTGTGCAGCTGCAGATCATGAAGTGGTTCCCTGCCTGTGTGAGGTGGTGAGACGATTCACCGTATGTGTGTTGCCCCTCTGTTCTAGGCCATCAATAAGCAGCTCCTGTTTCTTGGCTTTTAAAGCTTGATTGTTACAGATGCATTAAACACAAGTATTTCCCTAAATAAAACCGTCAACAGCAGGTTTAAAATGTTGCATGAAGCCGCTAATGTTTTGCTAATCACCTCGGTTAGGATTTCACAGCATGAAACCTCACTTTTCAAACACGTCTAGAAGCACAAACAGAGCAAAGATCCGCTCTTATTCTGCTCTTCAAAATAAGACGTTCATTCATCCATGAACAGTTCATGTTATCTACCTTCATCATGTTATCTACCACCAGATATTCTGGTGAAAAGTCACTTTATCAGTTCTTTTCTTCTTCTACTCTCAAGTAGACAGTGTGTAAATCATTATATTATGCTCCCTCCCCCAAAACCTTGCTCTGTGTGGTTTCTAAAATTAAAGCAGTAAATTTCACTTCTAGTCACACAACATTAAGGGACTTTAGTAGGAAAACCCAGCAAAAAGTAATTTCTGAGACTTAAACCTTAAAGTTTGAGACTTTTTAAAGTGCAAAAACACTAAATATTTAGCAGCAGCAACACGATAAGTCATTCCTGAAGACTACATACTACGTTTTTCATCTTTAACTAAAAAAAACCCAAACAAACATTATACCAGCAGTGTTTTTGTTTGTTTCGTTTAGCTTAAATATTACTAATGTTTTCCCTTATTGACTGGTGAGCTACCTTGTCCATAACGCTGCTTCCTCCTTTCCCCTCCCACTGCGTTCACGGCACATTTTACTAATCCTGCTCATTCTCTCCTCCGTTCTCCCCCATCCCCACCTTGGATGGCCATAGACGAGCCCACCTGTCAGCAAGGTTTGTCCGCTTTCTATTAGCTCACACTGTGAACAAGGCAGCGCTGCTGTCTCTCTGCCTGCTCATCACCATGAACATTACCCTCCTTCTAAAAAAAAGTACAATGCAGAAATTTGAACACCCCTTCCTTTTTTTTTATATTTTCCTTCCAAGCAGCCAGAGTCCATCGGAGAACTTCAGAAATCCTGGAGAATGACAGATCTGGGCCACTTTAAAAGGTAGCAGGGAATTCTGGCTGCTTGGAAGGAAAATGCAAGGGAATGAGGAGCAACTTAAGACTTTTGCACAAATTACTATTATAAAGGAGCAGCTTTAGAGGTGATCAATTGATGTTAGACACCTTGTCCTAAAATCCAGATTGTATGGTGTGCAGTCAGCAGTTTCCTGCATAAAACAGGCTTAAATTGTTTTAAAGGAAAGGATTTTAATGTGACACATCCTGCACACTTACTCCCCTCACCTCCCCATTTACCCGATCCCTTCTGCTGGCTGCATGCTCCATTGTCCTTCATACCCGCACGCATGCACACACATACACATGCACACAGCTGCCTTGGAGGTATTGAGTGGCCACTCACCTGTATCTAAGTGCTCCCTGTGGACTGTGGTGGCTAATGATGTGTCCTCAGCATGAGCTTTACTTACCTATTTACATCAGCTCACTCTAATAACTGAAACTCACATTCCTCATATGTTTCTGCTCTACCCTGATGGTAGGTTTTGGAGAACTTGCATCTGATCGTTGGTTATTCCCCATTTAAAGAAATGGGATCTGCAGACTTTCGTTCCAGAATACCAACACAATGCTGGATCAGCCTCCTGTGAATCAGCTGCTCTGCGATCCTTGAGGCTGAGTTTATAAGGCATCGAAGCAGCTACATTTGCTTTCTTGTTTTGTACCTGGAGGTTGCATTTTTTGCACAGCCGTCCTGCGTTCTATTAACCTGCCAACAAATATGGGATGCACCCGACTGCTAATGTCGGTCTGCTGTCTAAGCAGCGATCCCACGGGTTGTGGCTGAGCTGATGTGTTTCTCTGCATGCTCATCTCTCTCTGGTGCTAAGTGCACACACCTATCTGTACGTATGTTGATGCGGCAGTGAGCAAGCTTTGGTCTGCTTACTTTGTGTCACTGAAGACCTAATGAGGCGAATAAGAAGCTTTTAGAGTCAGTGAAGGTGGATAATGTGGTTTAAGGCCCACTCATGTATGAGTGTGTGTGTTTGTGTGTGTTGGCCACCGCCTACAAACATAGCTTCTTATTTCCGCCCTGCTGCACTTCAACTAATAAGATTCAGGCGCCCGTGTCTGCACTCTTGTTGGTGTGAAAGATCAGACTCTGCAGCACCTCTGAGCTGAAACAAACACAGCATAACTCAGCCTGTCTGAGGAGGGGGTCACCTGGTTGCCTAGATTTACACCGTAAATTTACCGTAAGTTTACGCCGTATTGGAAACCATTGGTGTTGTTGTTGCAGTTACACCCACATCACCACATGTACTTCACATGGAGATGTTCCTGTTCTGCATGGGTCAGGATCTACCAAAGGTAGTTCATGTGGGGATTGTGCAGACTCAGATCACAGACTAGTCCGGTTTGTTGCATTTTGAGCTGTGTAGCTGTAGAGTGCTCAGAATTGTGGTTATGGATAATAAAGTCTTTAAGGTGGGAAAAATAAGGCCAATTAATAGCTTTAATATAGGACAAAAAAAGAATCAGAATCAGTTTTATTGTAGCACCTAAGGTTTCTCCAGGTTGCAGCTGAGGCCAAAGTAAGGCTTTATAGGCATGGGCTGGTTGCTGGTCTGAAGGTTTTAAAAAGCTATGGTTCCACACCACCAACCTGAGTGATCGGAGTTGTCTCTTCCCTGTTTTGGCATGCTATCGCCCTTTTCCACTCATTTCTCGTGTTTGCCAAAAAGAGAGCTGGCAACTTGGAAAGTTAGGAGCTGGAACCTAAAGGATGCTGCTGGTTACAGTACAGAACATTTTTTTATTTTAAGTCTTTGTGCTATTACCTTGATAGCGTGAAAGGAGAGTACATTTAATCAAAGATATCACGGCATGAAAATCTAATAGCAGCCCATGCCCTAATACCTGCCAGTATGCGAATAAATGTATAAAGTATATCTCTCAATTGTACCTGATATGGCTATGTGTCAAACAAATGCTGGACACCTGGTAGGTAGGCTTGTACACTCAGCTGTGGACAAATTAAATCTATCGGAAAATAATGCCTGAATCTGGTTCAAAGCAGGCCCACTAATGCCAACAATATGTCCAAGCCGTTTAAAAAGGATACTGTGAAGGATGTGGAGACTCCTACTCCAGACTTGCAGGAATTCAAGAATTGCATTCATTTTCTACTTAGTGTTTGAAAACACACAAATTACAGTTCACTTTAGTTTTTTAAATAATATTTAAGTTTAAAATGCTAAATTTGTTATTTAGTTTAACTTTTTCTAGATAAAATTAAATATAACGATGTGTCTGAGGCCATTATTAATAATAATGTTGATAAACAGACTCAGGCAGGGTGTTGGGTCGCACTCTGATGGTATAAACACGGGAACAGATGATGGCCACCCCCTCCTCCTGTCATCATCCCTCCCTCCATCCATCCTTCCTCACATCCCTTCCTCCCTCACCACCTGGAGCCAGCGAGCTGTGACACCAGAGGGAAGGAGGGAGTGATGATGAAGGGGCAGGGGACTGGAGGAATGTGGAGGAAAACAGGGAGCAGGGAAGGCTGGATGAAGAAGAAAATAATAAAAGTTCTTCAGCAGATTAAAACAAACCACAAGATGGGATTATCTTGTAAAGCAAATGCTTGTTATCTTTGGCATGACATGTTTTAAATATGTCAAAGGTCAAGAGCTCCTTATTTGCCCTCCCTGCTCTGATGTGAAAAAAACACAAAGCAGACTGGTTACAGGATGAAGGTCCTGCCCGATCCATCTGAGCAAAATCACACAGAAGAAACAGCTGTGAGTTCATAAATCTGCTCCTCTAATATACAGCATGTTACAGTAGCCTACTTCTGTCATGACGGCTTAAGGAAAAATCAATATGAGGAAATGTTTAATATAAAAAGGTCAAGTAATAAAAACAGAGAATAAAAATCAAAGATTATTGTTAAACTGTCATAATATGGATTTATGTTGGACCAATATGCGGGGAAGAACTCCTGAAGCTCAAAGTTTGCAGGTAAGACGACACTTTATTCTTCATGGCTGGACACGGACAGGGTACCAGGCGAGCCACAAAACACACACAACACATAAGGAACCAGCGGGGAACAAAGTAAACTTAAATACTAAACTGGACAGCAGGGGGAACCAATGACATGCGTGACCAGACAATCGGGAAAGCACAGAACAGGTGTGGGCTTGGGGTGCAGGGAGACCGAAAACAAAGGACTAGACCAGGTAAAATAACAAAACACAAAGTCAAGAACTCAAAACATGTATGATTTCTTTTCAAATGTGAGCAAAAAATAACTTTACCTATACTTGAATTATTTTTATGTGAATGTGCTCCCCTGGAAACTCCTCGAGTTTCTCCTCTACGGTTTCTTTCCTGCTAAGGTCTTAACTTCATTACTGAGAAAATCCATTAATCACTGGTAATTAATTTCATTAAGTTTTTTATATTTACGTATGTGGGTTATGTCTATGAAAAACTTGCCAAATCATCAGTTTAGTGGAAGCTGTGTGATGGTGAGGGACGGCAACTTTCTCTCTGGAAAAACAAGACTTGTCCTCATTGGAAGCAATATCAGTATAGAGCGATATCAAGATGATGTTCTGCAACCAGTGGCAATCTCCACTATTAGCAACCAAACTTTGATGTCAACCTTTAATGTTGACATCTTCGAAGTTGACATCCACTTCCTGAAATCTTGACCTCAACTCCATTAAACACGTATGGGATCAGCTTGGGTGTGCTGTTTTTGCTAGAGTGGCCAACCCAACCACATTGGGTGACTTGCGATAAATGATAAATACGGGTTTAAGAACAGGAAGCCAACCTGCAGTAGTGTCTGACCAAGATGGTGATCAGTATGAAAAGAAGGTGCCAGGCTGTTGGGTGGTGTATGGTTTTCCCAGACACTGCTGTGACTGTTGCCAACATGTCTTGTTTATTCAAATTTTAACCATCCAATTCAATAAAAGACACAAAACAAAAATCAATTGCAGAATAAGCTGTAAACAGATGCATTTAGCTGTTTTTCCATCCCTTTATCCAGGCGTAGTCGGCCAGATTGACTGCATTTAAATCTGGGAACAGAATTGTTTGGAGTTTTTTCCATCATTGTTTGTGTTTTGAAGGCTCGGAGCATAGTGGTCCCCCGGAGAGCTCATTTTGTCGTCTCCTCGCTTGATTTACCTTCCTCTTCTTCTGCAGTTTATTACCAGTCATTACAAGCTGTTTGGAAACCTAATAAGACACGCTGACAAATAGACTTAGAGAGACCCAACCAGGATCAGAATTCCAAACACGGAATAATGATCAGTGTGTGCTTTTCCTCTCATAATGTTTGTATGTACAGCATCAGCTTTTTAACTCATGTATAGAACTTATCTGTTTAAAATGAATTATGTCTTTTTTATTCTTCCTGTGTTGCTGTGTTGGTGTTCAGAGAAAGTCCAGATATGAAACATACTGTACTTGCAAACCACCCCACTCTCTCTCTGTCCCACTCTCCTCAGCTCGTCCAGGTGTGGCTGCACCAGCTGCTAAAGAGAACAGGACACACACACCCACACACACACAGTTCCTCTCCATCTCTGCTGGCTAATTGTCAGAAGAAAAACAAGGCGCTTTGCCTTTCTGCGCTTCATAAACAGGGGCCAAGCAACAATTAACTCCCTGCTTAATTCACTAACTATTCTGAATTCATTTTCTCCAGTGACAGCCACATCTGTCACAGCTGCCGAGTGGCTGTGGTGTGTGGGTTTGTTACAGACCGGTGCAGTAATGGAAAAAAGTTGTGAGTTTGAACACAAGATTTTCAGGCGCGGGAGACTTTTTTCTAAGAGTATCGGACACGCAGTGTGAGAAAAAGATAACAAGAGTTGATGTTACGTTTTTCTCACCCTTCCTTATCATGCAGGATGTGTGTGAACAAATAGGTGGGGCCTGCAGCTCTTTTAATACCTCCTAATGCAGCTGCATCCTTTAAAGACGCTGATTCTGTAGTTGTAACAGAAACAAATCAGACCTGCTTGCATATTATTATGTTATTTTATACATTGTGGGATTCCTTGTGCCTTTTGTATTGAAACCCTGGCACAACAATTTCTTCTGGGATCAAGATAGATCTCATCTCATCTCTATAGGAAAGCGACTTTTGGCGCTACATAAATGAGCTGGACCTAATTTAAAGACAGATGTGCAGCAAAACAAGATATCAGGTGGGACAAATAAAAACTGAACGTACTCCTTAGAAACAGACAGATCAAGATTTTATATTTCTTTCACAAGAGGTCAATCGATATATTTTGCTTTTGTGCCCGAAGCTGATATTTAAATCCAACCTGCCTATTGACAGGACACATGGAAAATAGAAAGTGAAAATAAAAATAAAAAACAAAAAGAGAAAGAAGAAAATGGATTTCGTGTCTGAGGAACATTTTGTGTTTATTTGGTCATATGTTCTGGATAGCTGACCCAGCAAACAACCAGTTTTCAGCTTTCTTTCAGAGGCCACCAGATTTTTATTTAAGATATCCTAGTATTTTGAAGAGCTCATGATACTATACAGTCTAAGTGCATTTGAATGAGAAATAGGGCCCACAGCATCACAGATCCTCCACCATATTGAACAGTGGGCATGATGTGCTTTTCCATGTAGTCATTCTTTGTTTCACAGCAGACCAACCTGGAGTATGAGTTGTTGAGAAGCTCAATGTCAGCCTCATTTGACCAAAGATCAGTTCCAGTTAAAGTCCCAGTAGAGTTTAATGGTTGCTATGGAGACTTGGTGGCCCTAAGAGGCCCCTTTTTGCTTCAGGTCTCCGGCAGTGAGCTTTGGGGAGGTTTTTACCTCTCTGAACGTTCTCCTCACCGTGTGTGGTGGCAATATAAACCTGGGTCCTTATACAGCCTTGTTTGTCACAGTTCCAGATGTTTAAAGTTTTTTAATAATGCTCTGACTCTAGATAAAGGAAGGTTTAGGCAGGAGATATTTTCTTGTAGCCTCTCCCTGACTTATTCTAAAATGAGTGAATGAAACAGAGAAGGAGCTTGTTGTTATTACAGACTGACAGAGGAACAACAGGAAAGGCGAACAAACAGATTCAGAGAAGATGGAGAAAGCAAGTGAGGGAAGAAGGTGATCAATGGTTAAGAATGAGGAAAGAGAGAAACGCGGCATGATCAGATGGATGGAGATGAATAAAAAGA
The DNA here is from genome assembly GCA_036250325.1 of Characodon lateralis. NCBI lineage: Eukaryota > Metazoa > Chordata > Actinopteri > Cyprinodontiformes > Goodeidae > Characodon > Characodon lateralis. The sequence continues at coordinate 13,203 of JAHUTJ010065635.1, forward strand.
GGGGTAAAGGAAGAGGACAGAGATGGTGGAGGATAAGAGCGATCTCTGGCAGCTTTTGGCTCGCTCTCCATCCTCTCGCCGAGCAGCTGGACTTCATTAGAGGCTGGTGTTAATTACTGGGACCGGACGCTCGCACACACCCACACACAATGTGGATCTCCAACACACAATAACTGCCGTGCACACAGCCATGCATCCTGTGATTCAGGGTCACCTTGTTTGAACCAGCAGAGAGATGGAGAGGTGGTGCCAGACAGAAAAACAGAAACCAGAGAAGCTCAAGCACATGAATGAAGCTGCTGTGGAAAATTATTTATTTATTACTTTATTATTTGATTAATCTGGAGTTGATTATCAGAGTAATTATTAATGGCAGACATGTAGTTTTACAGAGCAACCTGAGACAAATGAGCTGTACAGCAGCAGGTGATGCAGAAACATAACATTAGACACATTAATACTAAAAACTGAGTAAATCAGAAGAGTGCACAAGCACGACATTTCCTTGGTTTCAAGCGCTCACAGCATATATATATATATTTAGTATAGTATGTACATGCATGTTTATGTACAGCCATTTGTTTGTTTACAACAGAGTATCTTTACATATAGTATTATAGAGTATCATTAGCACTCTATAGCACCGACCTGAAGGTAAAAGTCTAAACAGTTTATGTGCAGGGTGTGTGGGGTCTGCAGAGATTTTAGCAGCTCTTTTCCTGACCCTAGACCTGTATAAGTCCTGGATGGAGGGAAGGTCAGCCCTGATTATTCTCTCTGCAGACCGAATTTTTCATGCAGTTTGGACCTGTCCTGTTTTGTAGATGAGCCAAACCACACTGAGATGGATGACCACAAGATGGACAGAATAACGGTCGTGTTCTCCGGAAGTCCACCATCATTTCCACAGTCCTAAGCTCACCGCACCAGTGGACCACCTGAGGCTGTATGCAGACTCGTCCCTGTCCTAGATCAGACTAATGACTGCGGTGTCATCTGCAAACTTCAGGAGTTACACAGACGGGTCTGCTGAGGTGCAGTCATTTGTGTAGAGGCACAAGAGGAGTGGGGAGAGAACACACCCCTGTGGGGTGCAGATACTAATAGTTCTTTTGTGGGAGAAGATGCTTACCAGACTCACCTCCTGCTGCTGGTCAGTCAGGAAGCTGGTGATCCACTGACAAGTGGAGGCCAGAACTTTGAGCTGGGTGAGCTTCTGGTGGAGGATGTTTGGGTTGAAGGTGTTGAATGCCAAGCTGAAGTCCACACACAGGATCCTGGCGTACGTCCCTGGGTGGTCGAGGTGTTGCAGGATGAAGTATAGACCCAAGTTAACTTCATAATCTGCCGACCTCTTTGCCAGTAGGCAAACTGCAGGGGGTCCAGCAGGGGGCCTGTGATGTCCTTCAGTTGCTTCAACACCAGTCGGTCAAAGGATTTCATGACCACAGACGTCAGGGCGACAGGCCTGTAGTCATTTAATCCTGTGATGGTGGTTTTCTTGGAGACTGGGATGATGGTGGAGTGTTTGAATCTGGAGGGAATGTCACACAGCTCCAGAGACTTGTTAAAGATTCTTGTAAAGATGGGGGCAGTTGGTCGAAGTGGGAAATACCATCAGGTCTTGGAGCTTTCTTCCTTTTCTGATTCTGAAATACCCTATTTACATCTCCCACCGTGACCTTCAGGGCAGGCAGGGGGTCACAGGGGAGGGGGTTGTAGAGTTGTGGGTGGGGGGTACAGGTTGTCCTTTTGTGTGGGAGTGAGGTTTTAATGGATGGTTTTCAAACCTGTAGAAGAAGCTGTTGAGGTCGTCAGCCAGTCATTGGGTAATCACTGCCCTGGGGAGATAGGTTCCTGTAGATAGTAGGTATTCAAGCTCCTTCAAACTACTGCTGGTTGGTTCGCTGAGAAGCTGCTCTTTAGCTTCTCACTGCAGCTTCTCTTAGCTGCCCTGATCTCCTTGGTGAATTCTTGGCCTCTTATAAAGGGCTCGGTCCCCACTGCTGAAAGCCTCTTTATTGGCCCAACACAGCTTCCTTAGATGTGAGGAAAACCATGGTTTATTTTTGTATGTGTGAAATGTCTTGGTCTGCACACACGCTTCCTCATAGAAACCAATGAATGATGTCGCAGCATCAGTGAGCTTGTCCAGTCCGGTGGCTAAAACACTCCAACATCTGCTTTGACTCATCAGTCCACTTCCTAACAGTCCGAACCACAGGCTTACAGGTTTTTAGAATGAGTAACAGTGGTCCACTGTGTTTGTGTCTCTGGTGGGAGACTTGCTACATGCCATCCAGTCAGTCATTCAGCTCTGCAGAGGCCTGGAAAAGAGCTATTCATTGGATTCAGGTGTGTGTATGTGTGTTTGTCTCTGCTTGCTGCAAACATCATTTGAGTTTGACTCCAGTTATTGATTAGTTTATTCTAAGCTTCAGGACCAAAATTAATGTGGTGGATAAAGCATCTGCTTCACTTCCAAATTACCTGACTAATGAGAGTTTTCACAGGCGGAAATGGAAGTCCTTCAAGATTGGCGATGATAAAGGGGTGATGGGATACTCGGCAAGGTGTTGCTATGAACCATGGAGGGCTGACTCAGACAGGGAAGCTGAAGCAGTCGAGGTTCAGAGGAAACGATCAGTCACTCTGGACTCAGTGATGGTTTATTTAAACCGAGATTCGAACATCTGGAAAAGTCCAGAATTAGATCCCAACATATTTCAGGTTCGGCTTTATGAAGAAAAATGGATCCTAGAAAACATTTGTGTTTCCAGAATATTTTCCCTTTCTCTTTATGTCATATCCATCCATCCATCCATCCATCCATCCATCCATCCATCCATCACTTTGTAATAATTGCAAAGCACTAAAAGTAGATACTGATGTTTAATAGCTAAACTTCTTTGTGATTTCATAAAAGCAAGTCATGATTGATGATCATTAATCAGGCTAGCTGATGTTTCCAGGTAGAATCCAGCTTCATAAAGGATTTTTTCAAACAGACACCATCCCAGCAGGAGGTGGGATCCTCAGTCATGCTGTGAGAGGTTGAATGAATATTTTTGGATCTTAATTACAACAAAAGAGAGAAGGAAAGAGCGAGCATGAAGAGGAGAGAAATGTTAATACAACACTGTAGACTTCTGCTTTTATCTTCTGCCTCTAAACAGATGTCTATTTATTGCAGCACAAAGGCCTTCTGACAAAAACATGCACACACAGAGGCTTGTACACACCTCATCCTGAATAAATCAATGCTTTTTGGTTGCTGTGATTTCCCAGGGTGCTTTGCTCTAACCCCCCTGGGTGAAAAAGGTGACAAAGCCGGCAGCGAAGGAGAGACCCTGGCACTTACTGCCCTCAGTTTTTACCCTATGTTTGCTTATTCTTTTCTTCTTGACTGCAGTGATAGATTATGAAAACTGATAAAATCCTGGTTGTAATGCTTATTTCTGTTTTAAGCTTTTTGCACTTCAATTACAGTTTTAAACATTTTTTTGTGGTTTCGTTGCATTCATTTTAAAGTGCAACAAGATTACATTGGCAGCATCTCAATAAGTGAAGACGCACTAATAATAATTGAGTTATGCTTCTAGATTAAGTTGAAGCCTAAGCTGTGCTACGGCAAGCCAATATAAATACATTCCTGTATGTAATCGCCTTCGAACTTCATGTGCACCCTGTGGCTATTCACCATGTAAATATAAATTAGAATTACAGTATCTGCATGAGAGTATTTACAAAGCCTGAATCTGTTGTAATGTGTTGAAGAACCGAACCGGAATGCAGAAAAACACTTGACTGCAGCATAGTGGATATGAGGTTCTTGAGGCTTTAATAACAAAAAGATAAACTTACATGAGTTTCCAAAATGACAAGGAACAGGAACCAGCATGGGAGTAACAGGAGGACCGAGCGAGGAACAATGAAAATAACCAAACTATACTGAGGGACAGAGAAGTGAGAACTAATGAAAATAGGTGACAGGTAATCAAAGGAACTAAGAACAGGTGAGGCAGGCAACACAATCCAACCAGGGCGAGGCAACAGAGTCCAAAAAACAAAGCTAGACCCACAGTCCACAAAAACAAAAATAACCCGATGGGATAAACTGAAGTCCAGTCCAAACAAAACAAGCCGCAAGGACTGATCAGGAGATCGGTAACGAAGATGTAGGCAGCCAGGAGGCCGGCGGCGAGGCCAGAAGAACCCACGAAGTGAAGTGTCCCGAGGTCTGCGGTGTGGCCAGAAAAACCCAGGAGGCGAAGTGTCCAGAGGTCTGCGGCGTGGCCAGAAGCGTGGCAGAGACTTGGGGCTGGTGTCTGGCTTGGACCCAAGCAGGAACCGCAGAGACTTGGACAAGGCCTCCGGCTTGGACCCAGGCAGGAACCGCAGAGACTTGGGCCTGGCGTCCGGCTTGGACCCAAGCAGGAACCGCAGAGACCTGGGCAAGGCGTCTGGCTTGGACCCAGGCAGGAACCCTGGGGAACTGGACCTGGTGTCCGGTGTCATGTCCGGCCTTGTGTCTGGCTGTGGTGTGTCAAGCTGTGGTGTGTCAGGCTGTGGTGTCTCGGGCCTGGAGTCAGGCTGTGTTGTGTCACGCATGAGTTCAGTGAGCACCCCCAGAGAAAACCGAGAAGGTGCTCGGGACCTGGAAAAGGAGGCAGCCTGCCCTCGAGCTCCTCCGGAATCAGGCGAGGAAGTGGAGGCAGCCCGTCCTCGGGCTCCACCGGAATCAGATGTGGCAACACGGCAGCGGCCGGCTGAGGCTCTGGTACTTGGGAGTTTGGCTGACCTCCAGCGGGGATGAATGCCGGAGCGTCTGACTGAAACCCAACACAAACAGGAGCTGGAGCCTTTGCAGCGGGCTGTGAGAAGATTTTCTTAAGGGTTTCTTGGTGATGGACCTCAATCATCTCTACAGTTAGGGGAGCTTGAAGAAAACCTCCCCCTCCTCCTTCCAGTCCTTAAACTGGTTCAGAACCATTAACATTTGCCATGGAGAGCCAGGTGAATCAAGGAGGTGCAGAAAAAGATCAGTAAGTACCTTGCCCTTTCTGATGATCAATAACATCTTGTCTGGGGAACACGGAAGACTTGCTGCATTTGCTGAGTGCTCACTCGTAGACACAGCCAGCGTGGGCTACTCGGCAGCGGCTGCTGCTGGCGTGGCGGCTGCGGAAGGCTGACGAAGGCGACGCCGTCGGCGGGTGGAGGAAGACACTGGAGCAGACGGAACAAATGAGGGGGACCTCTGGCTTGGCTTGTAGCCAGGAGAAACCAGAACCAGCCCGGAACCTCCGAATACTTCCTCCATCTCAGCCAACAGAATGGGAGAGGGCTCTATTTCTACGTCCTCCCTGTATCTGGTCTTGATTTTCTCATCCTGCTGATAAATCCGCTGCGTTAGTTTTTCTGCCCGGTCCGTTAGCTGGCTTGGTCCTTCTGTTGTGATGTGTTGTGGAACGGAACCGGAATGCAGAAAAACACTTGACTGCAGCATAGTGGATATGAGGTTCTTGAGGCTTTAATAACAAAAAGATAAACTTACACGAGTTTCCAAAATGACAAGGAACAGGAACCAGCATGGGAGTAACAGGAGGACCGAGCGAGGAACAATGAAAATAACCAAACATACAGTGCCTTGCGAAAGTATTCGGCCCCCTTGAACTTTTCAACCTCTTGCCACATTTCAGGCTTCAAACATAAAGATATAAAATTCTATTTTTTTGTGAAGAATCAACAAGTGGGACACAATCATGAAGTGGAATGAAATTTATTGGATGTGTCAAACTTTTTTAACAAATAAAAAACTGAAAAGTGGGGCGTGCAATATTATTCAGCCCCCTTGCGTTAATACTTTGTAGCTCCACCCTTTGCTGCATTTACAGCTGCAAGTCGCTTGGGGTATGTCTCTATCAGTTTTGCACAAAAGTTTTATTATGGTGGTTATAGACTTGACTTTCACATAACACTTGAGAATTGTAAGTTTCTCAGGGTAGGACTCGAGACACATGTCAGCATCAACCCAGCTGCCAAGGTCTTCATTCAGTCCCACTTGTAGCAGAGATTATGAGGCTAAAGTTCTTCCACCAAAGTTCACCCCAGTCATGATCACGTTCATCCACAACATTCGGTGTAGATTTTTCGACCACATACTTCCTGCATCCAGTAGTTGTTTGGACTGTGTGTGCTTCTCATGGCACGATCTTACAATATGGTGGTTCACGCAGGAAATGTTGTCATAAAACGTGCATCACCACAGAGAATCTTCAGTGTTACCAAACAGAAAGTGCAGAAGTTTTGGGTTGTTTTGTTTTCTGAGTGATTTCTGCTCCCAGAAGCTGTTAGCTCGACTCCTTAACGAGAATCATCCTGATTCTGTAAACTGAGATCACTCTCACTGGAGTGTACTTCAGGTAAGCTACTGACTGGTCACAATGACTCCTTACAACCCCAGTTCAAACCATTTGACGTTTTAAACAGCTCATCAAATAAACGTATCATCTATTAAACAGTGGCATTATAAAGTGAATTTGACTGTCTTGTTTTACATTTAGGATCACATTACAGTGTTTGTATGGATTGAACTTGATTGATAGGAATTTGACTGATTTGTGTATAATTTAGAGGGAATAAACTGAATTGAATTGAGCTTTAAGGTCACACTTTTTAAACAGCAGTTTTATTCATAATGCTGCTGGGGAGAAAAAGTCTCATTCACTCTTTTTGAATACAGAACAGATAAATTGTCTAATCACAACCAGCATTAAATCTTCTTGTATCTTCACACAAATGATCTCACAGCTTCTTTTATGCTTCTTTTACATTTTTTACCATAACCGTATTCAAAGCATGTCCATAATGCAATAATGAAGCAGAGTAAAGGAGGATAAAGTAGCAGGGTGTCTTCAGCTGATGCACATTGTCCCACACAGCATTAAGCGCCTCACCTGGATCTGCAGTCTGTTCTCTGGCGGCTTTATGATCCGCCGTTTTACTGCAGCTTTATGTTGTTAAATCTGCTGCAGACTTTAAGGAGAATGGGAAGGTCTTCACCTTCTTCTGTTTTGTTTAGCACTTTTTGTTTTCTACAACCGCTCCACGCTGTCTTCCATCCCCCTGTCCCTCTTCATCCTCCTGGATGGGAGATGGATCATTTGTGACTGAGCCAACCTGCTAATGGTGGATGGCAGGAAACAATATCCTTCATGCCAAATATGCACACATGCACAGAATTTGTACCGACAAACATAAACATCCATCTGGAAATCTGCATGCTGACACATTTACTAATTTCCATATATATGTACACATCCAGATATACAACATTCCCACTAATCTATCTGCATGAAGCTCTGCATGATCCCTGCTGCATTGCTCCTGGTGCTGGGTTCCCTCTCTGCTCCGTGCCGTGCCTTCTCTTCCTCCTCCTCTCGGCCCTCCTGCTCCCCCACCACCTCCTTCTCCTTCTCCCAGTACATCTGGCACGCTCAGCTGCTGAGGAGCACCATAATTATCCCGCCGGAGACGCACATGCCTGCATGCGCACACACAAGGCTTCTCGCGCTCTTTGACGAGAGCTCACGTGCGCTCGTCTTCGGCGATCCGCGCCGCTCCCTGCTGCTCTCCGTCACTACCGGGGCTTCATTAGAGTGTGTGCACCGTGTTTATATGTGTGTGTTGTGTGTGCTGATGCATGGTGCTTTTGGATGCCATCCAGATGTTTTTTCTTTATAATTGAGGAGCCGGGCGTGTCCTAGATGCAACTGCCCTGCACAGTGTTTTAAACTTTTCTATCTGTCCTACATATAATGTCATTTTTCCTGCCAGCTATTTACTCCAGCGTCCGGTCTAATTAAGCCGTCATGTAGCAGACTGAAACTCAGCACCCTGGTCACACATGAAACTCTTTGGCAAACATATCTCGCCCAACAACAAGGAAAAACAACACTAATACCTCTGAGGAAGCACAAATTGTTGGTATGTAGAGTTATAGATGCTCAGAGACGTCACACTCTGACCAACAGTTGTTTAGAAGGCCTTCATCGTAACATTAGACAGACGTGAATAATTCTTGTCTTGCAGATGTTGATCTTGCAGTTGTTAAACAAGGTTTAAATGCAGTGTCTATGATTATGAAGCTGTTGATGTAGATGAATGTCAGTACATGTCGGATGAAAGCAGTGATCTAACTCTCATGGTTTAGAACTTCAACATGAATCCATTCTTCTCTGTCCCTGCTTTATGTTTCAGTGCACCTCTCAGACCCTGACAGCAGCTTCAGCCAATATCTTACTTCAGGAACACTTTCTGTTTCTGAAGTCTGAAACAAAAGGGTTTCAATAAATACTACAGAGCCATGCTTCTCCACCCTGGTTCTCGGGACCCAAGGTTCTGCAGGTTTTAGGTGTTTTCCTGCTGACGCACATCTGACTTCAATAAATGGGTGAATAACAGGCTTCTGCAGGAAGTAATGCTGTCATTTCCATCAGGTGTGCTGGAGGGGACACTTCAAACATGAAGGACATCGGGTTCTGAGGACTATGGTAACAAAACAGTGCTGCAGAGTCTATTTTTCATCGAATGCAATGTGACCCGCTTTCCAATTTTTCCAAAACAGACTCAGAGACGGCTCTCATTTGGCACCAAATGAGAGCCCAGTCGGATTCACCAAGCTGGGTCAAAATGGTAAAATTCACTTGGGTTTTGTTCTCCGTGTCATTCTTTGCTTTCGTGCGGACCGGAACCCAGCATGTTCATTAAGATTGCTTTGGCACAGTCACAATTCTGTGCCAGATGAGAGACCGCCAACCCGTCTGAGGGTCTCCTTCCAGGCCGAACAACACCTGGTACGGCCTCCAGGTGTTGTGGGAACTGTAATGCTGAGGTCCAAAGTTCAGTTCCCATAGGGACATGACACCACAGGCTGATATTATGAGTTTTATTGGGAAGATCCAAAGATGGCTCCCTTGGAGATCCTTCCTACTCTATCCTCTTCAAACTTTCCTTGAAGTTATCCCAGGTGTTTAATTCTAAGAGAGAGACTGAGAGACGGATAATTTTCATTAAGTTAGATCTTAATCAGGTAACGATGCTCCGAAGGTTCCTTCTCACTTCCCTTTAGAATCTCCCTTCAGATAATATATTGCTTTGTTTATGCTTGTTTAGTTTCTTTCTTGAGTCAATTAATCATGAAATATATTGCCGCGTTTAAGAAGAGATTAGTTATTTATTCTTGAAGTCTCTTGTTTAAATATAGCCTTCAAATTCAAATTGAAGTTTTAAAATTGTTACTCTGAGAATAAATATATTTTATTAATTACAATATATAAAGTGTAGGGCTGACCGAATAAAATAAAGCCTTTCAAATCAATTTTTGAAAGGTTTAAGACGGATTATGTTGTCCACTGATTATAAGCAAGAACTTTTGGACCAAAACTGACGCTTGTGCTGCTTGTTTTGCTGGTGTTTTAGAAATACTTAATAGGTGCACATAAAGTTGTGTAACTAAGTTGGAAAAGCTAAAAACACACAATTTTCTCTTCTGTCTTAAAGGCCCAGTGTTTCTTACACTAAGTTAGAAATTAAATAAAGCACTGATGCTTCTTTTCTCAACATGCATGACTCAACCAGCTCTTATTCTGTAGGAAACTCTACTATTTGGACCATGAAGCTCATTCTATCTATGGAGGTCAAGGAAACATGTCGGTTGTGAGGCCTTAACCAGGGCTGCACAATAAATCACAAGTTTATTGTCATTGCAATATCACTGTGTAACACAAGCATATTGCAGATAACTGCCTGGGCTGCTTTCAGGCTCTGTGTGCCTGTAGGATAATTGGTGACGCTTGTTGTTTAATTCGGCATAGAATGTTTTACAAGAGAAAGAGGAAGAAAGGCGGTGAAGTCATTAAGCAGATTTTGCCCAAAAGCAACTTTTCAGTAAAACCTTGTTGAGATGGAAATAATTACTTTATTTTTTCTCTCTTTCTGGGTCCATGTTTGCTATTAACCCGAAACAGGAATAAAGTTAGACTTTTTAGTTATTTGTTTATTTATCACAACTCATATTATCATTCTGACTTCACCAATGTTATCGCATGTTGTCCTAATATTGCCTTAACCCCACCTAGCTCATGGACCTGGGTTTGTGGATTTCTCTTCAGCCAGGCCCTCATCAGTCCAACATCCTTCGACCTTCTCCAAGTGTGCTTTTGTCTCTCAGTGTGTCTCTTCCCTTTTGGATTTAAGTCCAGTTCTTGTCCTGTGAGGTTCTCAGCTTCTTTACTGCTGTCAGGTTAATTATGTGCTGGTTGGTGCTGGTCCAGAGTTTGGCTTTGGGGGTCTTCTGAGGCGTTAAGATGTTGAGGATGTTGCCTTTACATGTGTTGATGACTGCATTGAGCTTATATCTTCTTCGTCAGGAAACACAGATTTAATGTTTAATGATGAGTCTGAAAAACTTTCCAGATCTCAATCTCACTAGATGATTGAGGTGAAAACTAGAGAAAAATGCTCTGTCACAAGAAACTTGAAATTTATATTCTACTGGTTGAAATGTTTCAACTCAATGAATAAAATACCGTCATCCTGATCCCAAAAACATGACACATAATGCAGAACAAGAAACAATCTTGCTCTGTGCTGCAGTTTCAGCGCCTGGTTTCAGTCCATCTCTTGTCAAAGTATAATTACAGGTGTGTTCAGGTGAAGGAGAGGCTGAGGTCGGAGCGCCGCTGTGTCCGCAGGTCGAGTTTGTGTGTTTGTGAGTGTGTGACAGGAAAAGACTGTGATTGGCAGTAATTGTGTGCATTTGTTGCATGATTGGCATTCGGTGTGTGGGTTCGCTTTGTGCCGGCCCACTGTGGTTGCTCCGGGTGGGGCCCCAGGTCTGATTCCCGGTGCCACTTTGTGTCAGACTTACCGCGGGGCCAAAAGCAATTCACCTTTGTGAAAAAGGCTCTGGAAACGCCTCCCACCATTACTACTTTCAATCCGAGCTTTTAGTGCCACAGGAAACGTGGAACAAAGGCACCTGCATCAGTCACATGGACAGGCACTGAAGACCCGGCTGGCGACATGCTTTGACTTGATCCGAGTGCCACTGAGACAATTGAGCTGCTGATTGCAGAATTTCTTCAGTCCTTTTTATTTTGGTGAATTATTGCCCTGTACTCTTTAAAACTACATGTTATCCTGTCATAAGAAAAAGGTAAAATTACTGCAGATTGTTGGATTGTTTAAATTGGTGAATTGACATTTGTTGTGTAGGACAGAAGTGTAGTTTGGGGATTCTTGTTTTGAAATTTCCAGTTAAATGAGTAAAGTTTTTTTGAATCCTTTATATTTGTATGATGTTTTTAAACCTATTTCCAGATTTTTATTGTTCTGCAAGTTTAAAACTGATGGCTTTGAAGCTTGAAGTGGAAAATGGAGCTCGTTTAGGATTTCTGCTGCAACAAAAAAACAAGAGAAATATGAAGCTGCAGATGGAGGTGATATAAAGAAATTGTTAAAGTTTCAGTTGATCTTGAGTAAGCTGATGAACTAAGGAGCTAAGGTCCATCTGCGTGGATAAACGGAACGACAATCACAGTTATTATCATCGCCAAACACAGAGATCAGCAGTATCACTCCAGACTCCAGCTGGATGCTGGATTCTTATGCTTGCAAACAGAAACATTTAGTCCCATCTGTGTCAGCCGTCGCAGCACATGCAGGTTAAGACTGGTGATGCATCTGAACATAGACCCTCTCGGACTCGGTGATGGGATATCTTCTCTCACATAATGAGAAGCGAAGGGACTGGTTGAATAGACCATGCAGTTGGCTTCTGTTCCTCTGTCCTCTTCATCTAATCTATGCAGCTCTTTCCTGCACTCCATCATCACACCCCCACCCTCCCATCCTCTTCCTTGTCCCCCCCCAAGTATCAGGTTTCCCCCTGAGATTTCCCGTATTCTTTCCCTTCTTCTCTTGTACACACAGCGCTCTGGGCCTCGGCAGAAGTGTAATTTCCCCAGTGTTCTCCCTAACCTGGAATATCTGACACTGTGACACCAAAAAAAGGGGATGGGAATCTGTGAGTGTGTATACCCAGGAGTACACTAGGAGATGTGAAATTCTGCAACCAAGAAGAGGTCTGATGGTTCAAAGCGGGGACAGGGGTTTCAGGTCGTTATTTCTGTCTTTGTGAGCCTTTCCAGGAGCTGCCTGGTGTCCAGAACTGGACCGAACTGGACTAACCCCAACCTGGGGCTGTCTCACTCATTTCCTGTTTTATTCAAGGTCACAAAGAATTGGGTTGCATTAACAAATGAGATCTTCGGCCGAAACTCCTGAAAGTTTGGAAACAGAGCAATACATGATGTCATAGCGGCAGGATGTGGACCCAAGCTAATTTTCCTCCAAACACAGTGAAGAGGTTGAAGAAGGAGATAAAACATCCTATAAATTTCACTGGATTAAGATTAAGATTTGGAGCAGTTGGGATTGTTGGCAGACACTGGATTAATATGTCCAGAATTACAGTTAAGTATAATGGAGGATGTGTGATGCTGTGTGACTGTTTCTCTTGTTAGAGTGCATTGGCATTTCCACATAGCAAAATCTACATAGAAATGGTTCACCAGACACAAAACCAACCTTCCTCCATGACCTTCTCAGTCCCTAAACCCTATAGAAAACCTCTGGGCTGATTATCAGACAGGAACCAGGACTCATGGACCCATCAGAAAGGAACCAGGACTTATGGACTCATCAGAGAGGAACCAGAACTCATGGACTGATCAGTGAGGAACCTGGACTCACGGATTCATCAGTCAGGAACCAGGACTCGTGGACTCATCAGAGAGGAACCAGGACTCATGGAATCATCAGAGAGGAACTAGAACTCATGGACTCATCAGAGAGGAACTAGGACTTGTGGACTCATCAGTGAGGAACCAGGACTCATCAGTGAGGAACCTGGACTCACGGATTCATCAGTGAGGAACCAGGACTCGTGGACTCATCAGAGAGGAACCAGGACTCATGGACTCATCAGAGAGGAACCAGGACTCATGGACTCATCAGAAAGGAACCAGGACTCATGGACTCATCAGAAAGGAACCAGGACTCATGGAATCATCAGAGAGGAACCAGGACTCGTGGACTCATCAGTGAGGAACCTGGACTCATGGAATCATCAGAGAGGAACCAGGACTCATCAGTGAGGAACCTGGACTCACAGATTCATCAGTGAGGAACCAGGACTCATGGAATCATCAGAGAGGAACCAGGACTCATCAGTGAGGAACCTGGACTCATGGAATCATCAGAGAGGAACCAGGACTCATCAGTGAGGAACCTGGACTCACGGATTCATCAGTGAGGAACTAGAACTCATGGACTCATCAGAGAGGAACTAGGACTTGTGGACTCATAAGTGAGGAACCAGGACTCATCAGTGAGGAACCAGGACTCACGGATTCATCAATAACGAACCAGGACTCATGGACTCATCAGCGAAGAACCAGAACTCAGGGAATCATCAGACAGGAACCTGTACTCAAGGACTCATCAGAGAGGAACCAGGACTTGTGGACTCATCAGAGAAGAACCAGGACTGGTGGACTCATCAGAGAGGAACCAGGACTCGTGGACTCATCAGTGAGGAACCAGAACTCAGGGAATCATCAGACAGGAACCTGTACTCAAGGACTCATCAGAGAGGAACCAGGACTCGTGGACTCATCAGAGAAGAACCAGGACTGGTGGAATCATCAGAGAGGAACCAGGACTCATCAGTGAGGAACCTGGACTCACGGATTCATCAGTGAGGAACTAGAACTCATGGACTCATCAGAGAGGAACTAGGACTTGTGGACTCATCAGTGAGGAACCAGGACTCATCAGTGAGGAACCAGGACTCACGGATTCATCAGTAAGGAACCAGGACTCATGGACTCATCAGCGAAGAACCAGAACTCAGGGAATCATCAGACAGGAACCTGTACTCAAGGACTCATCAGAGAGGAACCAGGACTCGTGGACTCATCAGAGAAGAACCAGGACTGGTGGACTCATCAGAGAGGAACCAGGACTCGTGGACTCATCAGAGAGGAACCAGGACTCGTGGACTCATCAGAGAGGAACCAGGACTCGTGGACTCATCAGAGAGGAACCAGGACTCGTGGAATCATCAGAGAGGAACTAGAACTCATGGACTCATCAGAAAGGACCCAGGACTCATGGACTCATCAGAGAGGAACCAGGACTCGTGGACTCATCAGAGAGGAACCTGGACTCAACGACTCATCAGAGAGGAACCAGGACTCGTGGAATCATCAGAGAGGAACTAGAACTCATGGACTCATCAGAGAGGAACCAGGACTCATGGACTCATCAGAAAGGAACCAGAACTCATGGACTCATCAGTGAGGAACCAGGACTCATGGACTCATCAGAGAGGAACCAGGACTCATGGACTCATCAGAGAGGAACAAGAACTCGTGGACTCATCAGAGAGGAACCAGGACTCGTGGACTCATCAGAGAGGAACCAGGACTCATGGACTCATCAGAGAGGAACCAGGACTTGTGGACTCATCAGAGAGGAACCAGGACTCGTGGACTCATCAGAGAAGAACCAGGACTGGTGGACTCATCAGAGAGGAACCAGGACTCATGGACTCATCAGAGAGGAGCTAGGACTCATGGACTCATCAGAGAGGAACCAGGACTCATGGACTCATCAGAGAGGAACCAGGACTCATCAGTGAGGAACCTGGACTCACGGATTCATCAGTGAGGAACCAGGACTCGTGGACTCATCAGAGAGGAACCAGGACTCATGGAATCATCAGAGAGGAACCAGGACTCGTGGAATCATCAGAGAGGAACCAGGACTCATGGACTCATCAGAGAGGAACCAGGACTCGTGGACTCATCAGAGAGGAACCAGGACTCATGGACTCATCAGAGAGGAACCAGGACTGGTGGACTCATCAGAGAGGAACTAGGACTCGTGGACTCATCAGAGAGGAACCAGGACCCATGGACTCATCAGAGAGGAACCAGGACTTGTGGAGTCATCAGAGAGGAACCAGGACTCGTGGACTCATCAGAGAAGAACCAGGACTGGTGGATTCATCAGAGAGGAACCAGGACTCGTGGACTCATCAGAGAAGAACCAGGACTGGTGGACTCATCAGAGAGGAACTAGGACTCGTGGACTCATCAGAGAGGAACCAGGACTCATGGACTCATCAGAGAGGAACCAGGATTCATCTAAAAAAAAACAACAAAAAAAACAGAACTCTGGATGATCCAAAGAGATTGTGATGACAGGGATGATTAAAGACCCTTTGTTCTGTACGTATATGGGTATGTAAAGTGTTCGGAGCAAGGTATCTCAAGGGTGCCAATACTTTAGATACACGTGTATTCATTAAAACAATTATATTTGTTATTGTGATAGTTTTTCTAAGATTTGCAATGTCAGATTTATGATGCTGCAAGATGAATAATCTGGAAAGCCACACAATGGACAAGTAAAAATATGAAACATCCAGAATCGAGCTGCTTTCTGTCGGTTCCAAATTTTCCAGTTTTAATTGTCCTGCTGCCTTTTTTTTTAACGCCCCTTAATGTCCGTCTCACTGACTGTCCATACGCCTCTGCACACGGCTCCTGCTCCTTGATTAGGGCTGGACAAACGGCCGTTGGATCGATAACTTCCCACAAGCAATATATGGTATCGATGCATGTCCTCCTCATTACCGCAGCAAGCTGTCCTCTCCATGGACCTGAAATATTCAGACACACACACGGGTACCAATATATGCCATTACACACACGTCGAATACGGCTTTTTGCTCTTCTGCCTCTGTCCCCGGTCATTTGTTCCATTCTCTCTGCTTTATTTCTCTTCTTTTCACTCTGTCTGACCCCCTTCAGCTCAGCTCTGCTTTCTTACTTCTGTCTGGATGGATATTATTTTCTCGGCTTCACATTGGTGCATACTGGGAGGACTAATGAAGCTGTAGAAGTGACATTTAGTATGAACAGTGTGTAATCAGTGTCAGAGGCAGAAATATGATGGGAATATTGCTGAATGAAAACCTCTGACATGATACATTTCAGTGCATCCATCTAAATTACTTTCTCTCCACCTTTCCTGCTGTCTGAGTCTTCAAACTATAATCGTCTTCTGTAATGACGATCATAAAGTTTAATAGCTCGGTGCTGTTGTAGCCGTTAGCCATTTAATGTTGTAATTTAATGTGTGAAAATTGTTTTTAATGACGCTGCTTCTGTGTGTGTGGTCCCAAACGTCCCATCATTTCTGCTCTGCAGGAGGAAATAAACCTGACTTTGGCTTTAATTACAGATTACAAAGAAAAAGGAGACGAACTCAACTTCTCCACCTGTTGACATAGAACATGCAAGGTATTATTATCGTAAACGCTGCACGTGTGGAGTTGTTGAGTCAAACAGGCACATACAGGCACACGCACAGGTGTAATTTACTGTCCATATTCAGATGTTCAGCTCTGTTTCCCTCTCAGATTTCTTCTTATTTTTAAATCTTTTTTGTCACTTAAATGTTTCATATCATCAAATAAACAAAATATTGGACAAAGATAATATGAGTAAATATAAATAAAACTGTTTTAAATTTATGATTTTATTTATGAAGGGTGAAAGAAATCCCAAGCAGCCTGGCCCTGTGTAAGAATTGAATTGCCCTTCTTGGTAAATTATGAATTAAGTCTGATTTCCCACAATTCTTATGTTCAGTTTCACCAACCAGGCCCGATTACTAGAACCACACCTGTCGGGTCAAAAAACCTATGTAGAACCTGACTACATCTGACTACATGAAGTAGGATAAAAGATCTTAAAAAGCAACACATCAAATTTGCAAACAGATGAGAATCAAACTCACAGACCACTGGCGTAATTGATGGAACCATGAATTCTGCTCCCTACTCTAACATCATGGAGGAGAACGTCCAGTGTGGCAAAAGACTCCAGTTATCAAAATACTCTGGTCGGGACTTTTGCTGCCAGGGGTAACACAACACATTATAAACTTTAGGGGGCAATTACTTTTTCAAAATTTGTTTGAATACCTTGAATACCTAAGTTTTTGGTGACCAGATTTGAGATGGCTTTAGAGACTCAGTTTGTGGTGGACATATGTGGACTGGAAATCTGGATATTATTCAGAACGATGACATAGAGACTTACATGTTTTTATGTTTTTTCCAAATTTGTCAAACTTTCAGTATAAATGCAAAAAGAACAAAGGAAACAGGTAAAAATAGTTTTGTACTTTTGTAGCTGAGTTTGACAAGTCTGACGGTTTAATTTGATTAATCAGCAGCAACTGTCTATAAAACACAGGCACTGGGACCCCTGCTGTTGTAATTAAAGGTGTCCTTGACAGCAAGACAGGCCACTTTCACACTCTCGGACGTTTGAAAATCAGGGCTTGTATTCAGACGCGCACACACACCTTTGCATATAACCAATTTGAGATTCCATCTGGTAAGTTCACCTACAGCAGGGAAAACTTCATGTTATAGCTGGCATGTAAACTCTGCACACACTCATAGGTAAATAAAATCTGTGTAAATGAAAATGAAAATATGAACCCTTTATAACTTTTTCCCCCTCTCTGTTTTCATCTCAGCTGTGTTGGTTGCATCTCTTCCACAGTGAAAACACCTGGAAGCATCGTCTTCCCTGGATGTGTTTGTGTTGCAGGCTGTGTCTGTTGAGCTCGGTGCTGCTGCAGCGCTCCGGGACTGCTGTGTGTACTCATTCTGTATGCATGCTGTGTGTCGGAGAGCGACACGGAAAACGAGAGAGTGACTGTGTGTGACTGTGTGTGTTTGGTCCAGGTGCTGGGACGTCTGTGTGTCCCTGGGCAGGGAATAAAGTGTGGTTGGGGGCGGGGGGTCCCTGGACTCTTGGCTGCTTCCTGCTAACGAGACACACACTTCCATACGTGGGCAACACACCGCATCGATCAGGGCGCGGACGAGGGCTGCTCTGCGGCCTGTTAGTCCACCACTAAGCAGCGAGCGCCTCAGGGCGCACCCCCCCACTACACACACACTCCAACACAGCAACACACGCAGATCCTTTATCTGCATTCAGATACACAATAAATGCTAGCTCACATACGACAATTACCATAACAACCGACAGTGGACAGTCCAGGTTACCATAGCAACATAACAGTTCAGTTCAATTCATTGCACTTTATTCATCCCAGCAGGGAAATTCAAAAAGCAAATTGGAGGTGCACATAGAACTATGAAAGTAGAATACCTTACCTAAAGATGAAGTGTTTGAACTGGGCTGGTACTCTCCAGCACACACCACAGCCAGTTTTATGCATGGTCTCATGAACCTGCTGATACTCGGATATCACCAGCTGATATAAGCATCACCCACATCGCTACAGATGTTGCTATGGCTGCTAATAGTCAGTTCTTTTTGTTTTGGGAGGTTGGAATTTCTGCCAACCTTGTCTAGTTCAACTAGAACGGCCAGAAATTGTAATGTCTGACAGGGATGATCACAGAGCAACCCTAAGTTGAGTGTCTAATTTGGCTGCCATGCACACACTAAAGAGGAATCAGAATCAAAACATCCTTTATTGTCATTGAGAAAAAAGCTGTCCAGTCAGTGCATGAGCAAAAGTAATTCACGTAAAATAGAAAAATAGAAGCAGTTGCTAAAAAGGCAAAATAAAAATATGTACACACATTCAAACTGAAGCACATTCCTATTATTGCATCTCATCAACCTTCCAGCTGTATTGAGCTTAGCTATTGGCTGCTGGATAGAAACTGTTGTTCAGTCCGTTTGTCCTTGCTTTAACTGATGCTTAAAGCGCCTGCATGACGGTAACAGATCAAACAGCGTGACCTGGGTAAGGAGTGTCCTTCATGATGTTCTGGGCTTTTTGGAGACAGCGGGAACCATGAAGTTCTTCAAGTGTGGGGAGCAGGTAGCCAACGATCTTTTAGACCGTATCAATGACCCTCTGGATTGCTTTCCTCTAAGCCACTGTACAGCTGGTGTGCCACACAGAGATGCAGTAGGCCATTATGTTCTCCAAGGAGATGGTTAAGTATTTCTTTGTTGTTAAAAAGCTTCTTGGCAATAAATACTGTTTCAAAGCCTGTTTATGTCTTTTCCAACATTTGTACAGCGTTGGTATAGATTCTCAGTGATCCAGGGCAAGACAATCAGCACTGATTGACAGCTATGTGCACATTTTGGACAGGAAAAACAGGGTGTTTTAGAGAGGATTGAAATAAGCCGTCTACGTTAAACATGAAAAACCAACACTAAACAGAGGAGGTGGCTTCAAATTTCATCTTTCTAACACCAACTCTGCAGCCCTGACTCCTCTCCCCAGGTGTTTTTTAGCAGTTCAGACCTAGACAGATGTGACCAAAACGTGTTTGTATCATCAAGCAACAACAACGTTGTTTCCTCATAACTCTGTAAGGATCAGGCAGGAATTCAAAAATGGAAACATAAAGTTAACCCCTAATGTGGACACTTGAGTTCAACAAAGGATGTAGTTCTATCTTTTGTTGCACTTTGTCTAATAAAATCATTGCTGCTAAGTTTTAGCAAACACAGATACTGCTCTAATACTAAAATGCACCCATTACCATATCAGCAATCTCACTACAATTACCATAAGTAGTGCAGATGTGTGTTCATTTCTTAAACATATTTGTGTTATGGGTGCGGCGCTGGTGGTGTAGTGGTTAGCGCGCGACCACATATAGAGGCTATAGTCCTCGAAGCGGCTGTCCCGGGTTCCGGACCCAGCGACCTTTGCCGAATGTCTCCCCCTCTCTTTGCCCCTCCTTCCTGTCTTCCTAATATCAAAAATAAAGGCCTCTAGTGCCGAAAAAAAACATATTTGTGTTATTTGATGCTCCCATGGAGTGAACTGTCGAGAAAACGGTGCCAAAGGTTTTTGGTCAGTTTTTGGGGTGTGCAAACATTACCAATTAGAATTTATCATTATCACAATAAATCAAAACTCGTACCACCATAACTATTTTTTCCTCTGGACGATAAATGACACCAAAATTACGCTTCCCTGACTCTCCCCCTTTCTGTCTCCTCCTCCTCTGAGCTCCTCACCTCCTCCTCCTCCTCTCTGCAAGAGGAGCTGGAGGTTGGGGGGTTTATGAGTTGGCAGTCGGACTGCTGAAAGGGTGGCCACCTATGGGGACTCTCACAGCAGCCGGCCGACACACACACACTTCATAACCAGAGCTCGGGGAGTGTGTGTAGTAAGCAGCTGTACGTCCAGCAGACTGTTACTGTAGCTCTTTGTTCAGCCCTGGCTTGACTCCACTGCATGCCTTTCTTTTTCTCTACTGCTTTGGTTTTACTCTCTGGCAATTTTTCTTAATTCTTTTGAGTCTTTCACCTGTTTTTTTGGTCCTTATTGTGTTTTTGTCTAACATTAGCCCTCTTTTTTCATCCTTCTCTCCCAGGATTTCTGCTCCTCCTGCGGAAGTACGTCTTAGTAACCTGTGTTTAATATCCTACCATGAAACATTTGGGTTTGATACTGAATCTTCTTGCATTGGAATAATTAAAATTTTATGCTATGGTGGACCTGAATTTATTTAAACTTTTTTTTTCTTTCCGTTTTTCTGTGAGATGCACTAAAGTCACTTTTGTTATAAATAGAGTAATAAAGATGAACTAAACAGAAACACTTTCACTCAGTTATGATGATCAACCTTACCTAGAGTGTTACTGTTTTGTAACACAGAAAGAGAAATTATGGAGCTAAATTGGGGCCAAAAATGTGTATTTGGGAAAAAAACATTTGGAGCAGAAATCTTGTCGCTGGATTTGTGCCGAGAATTAAGCTAAAAATTGGAGATATTAAACTTTGTTTTCAGTAAAGTGTCGACTCGTCTGTCAGATGATGACTGGTCAGAGCCAAAAAATTTGAAATTAAAAAGAACGAAATAACAAAAACATTAAAAATAAATCTAAAATTTCAAGTTTTGAACGTCATGAAACAGAAACTCAAACATAACAAATTGTCGAAAGGGAAACTCCAAAATATCAAAGAGTAAGTTAAATCTTTGTTCAGTCTGTAGCTTCACTTCAAAGTTCAAAATATGTCAGTTTCAACTTTTTATTCTTTATTTATTTTTTCTCCATAAACTTTATGCACCTAATTTAACTCCATATAAAAGCCTTAAAGTGGAAGAAAATAGTGCCACAAGCAGCTATTTAAATCACTTACTGACATGCAGTCTTTTGTAAAAACACTTTGACTGCTTCTCCTCCTGTTTTCATGCCTAAAGTGGACAGAAAGAGAAGAAGAAAAAGTCAGGTGAATTAACATACTCAGCAGAAGGGGGCTTGTATTTCCAGTTTTTACACCAAACATTCGGTACATCTCCAAGATTGAGCTGCTTTTTGTCGACTTGTCACTGCTGTGAACCTCCTCCTCTCCGCCACACACTTTGCCTGTGTGTGTGTGTGTGTGTTTTCTCAGTGCTTCTCCCCGTGCTTTTGTGTGTAATTCACCCACCCCCGCGGCTCTGCGCTTCTCTGTAACAGACATATCAATCATGTGTGTTTACTTTTTCCACGTGTGAGTGTGTTTTAGTATGCCGTGCCAGTTTGTGAAGTGAGGGGATGAAAGAAGCCATCTTCAGCCGCCACGGCGATCAGGCTAATTACAGCAGCTTAAGTGCTTTACCCACGGTCATCACACACTGTCAAAATACACCACTGAGCTCGAGTGTGTGCAGTTTATTTTTTAAAGGCCATGAAAGCTTGCTTTTAACCAGCTCGGCTCGTCTTTGGAGCTGCACGCATGCATTTGTCAACGCTCTGCAGGGGGTTTAAAGGCACTTGATGCTAAGTTTTTTGGAGGTTTTATCTTTTAAAGTCTTTACCCTTTCGCTTCTCTTTTCCTCCTTCTTGTCTCAAAGCAAATTAAGCAGGTCGGTCTCAGATGCTCTTGTTTTGAGTTTTTTGTCCTTCTTTTGTCCAAAGATGACGGGAACATACATGGAGATGTGTTTGTAGGTTTATGTTTATGTCCTTTGTGAGTTAATAATTTAATTTCTGATGGAGCGTGCTGGTGTGTACCTGTCTACCAGGGGTTTTTAGGTTATGTGGTGCTTGTGGAGCCCTAATGGAGTGTGCAATGTGTGTTTACTGGCTCCCAGGCTGCTGTTTATCGCTTAGCGAGCTGGAACTAATTTACTAATTGAGTTTTGAGTTTAGGAGGGAAGATGGCAAAATAGTAGAGGGGGGGCTGAAGAGACACACCAGAGGGTTCAGAAAAGCATCTTAGATTTCTAGAGAAAAGAGGATTTGAATGACATGAGAGGGAATTTGTTTAGTTTTTTTTGAATAAGGTTCCTTGTTTTTCTTGAAATGTCGGCTAAAGTGTGGAGTTTGATTTGATCCGGTCAGGTCTGAAGAAGAATGAAACAAAGACAAATCAGAAATGTTTGACTTTGTGTTCAGACTTAATTCTTTATTCTGTAATCCAAAACATAAAAAAATCTGAATTTTCAAAGAATAAAGTGCTTCAAACATCCACATATTGATCAGTTTAGACTTACTGATTGAGTGAACGTCTGGTAAACACTTACTTTCCCCTCCATTTCCATTTCCACTGCAGGAACCTTTTAGAGGAACCAGGGTATATTTGTGCTCCTCGTTATTTCCTCTGATTTCACCAGGTTAAAAAACAATTAGCAGGGCAGAGATTTACCTCCGTTACTGAGGCAGGACACGTATTATTCACCAGGAACTTTGTTATGAAGTTATGTGGGAGGGCAATGCGAAGCATTTTATAATTAAGTCATTTCAGTTTAAAATAGCCTGAAGCTGCACCTAAGCTACTAAGGAGACATACTTTAACTGCAACAGATTTTCAATGATAAATGCCTGTTCATAACCGTTTGCGGTGAAAGAGGGACTAATTTAATAATTCAATGTAATATTTGAGAATTTTTAAACAATGTTAGTTCGGATGCACCAATAAAAGCAACTAGAAGCCCTGTGGATCAATAGCAGATGTTTTGAAAGATAATATTCTGCAGCTCTCTCTCTGTTTATGGTTAATACTTCTTTGGGAGACCTCTCTCAGGCTTTATTTATTGAATATGTATGAATCCTTTTTTTTTTTTTTTCGGCACTAGTGGCCTTTATTTTGACAGTAGGTAGACAGGAAAGAGGGGTAGAGAGAGGGGTAGACATTCGGTAAATGTCGCCGGGTCCGGGACTCGAACCCGGAACAGCCGCTTCGAGGACTGTAGCCTCCATATATGGTCGTGCGCTTAAACCCTACACCATCAGCGCCGTGCCGATGTATGAATTCTTTTCATAGAGTTTGTCAGGATACAACAGAAGGTATATAGTGTAGTTGCCATGAGAGAATAATTGGTTACAGTGTTTAAATAGCTGATTTTGTTTCAATGAAGGAAGATTCAGAATGAGTTTCCACCATGAAACTCACCAGGTCACCAGACATGTGAGTTGTTTTTAAAAACTGATCTGGTTTAAGCACCAAAGAAACCACTGAAACTCCAGATTTTTGACTAAAAGTATGAGAAAATGTTGAATGTTAGTAGTTTTCCGTCCTGATCTGATAAATCTAAGTGTTTATTAATTCAGTGTTTAATAGATATGATCCAACTTGCCAAAAACAGGAATGAAAGAGATTGTAAATTCACACTTTTACTGTCAGATCTATGTCGCCCTCTTTGGTCTGGAAGAAAACCTGAATGTTGCTTCTACCGCAACTTATTCTGCTGTACACAACCTCTGTGCTGCAGCGGACTTCGCAAGTACGGAGGTGGACCCAGTAAGTCCTTTGTTTTTCCATCAGGTCCAGAAGAATTATGTGCTGAAGGGGCATTAAAGGTGTGGCTCACATCTGCCCAAAGTTTCCAAAATGATCCTTTCCAAATAAAACCGTTATGGAAGAAACCGATCAGTTGAGGTTTTTGGTTTTGTTTCTTGTTGTTGCGTGCGGAACGCTTTGTTGCATTACTGCCACCTTGTGGTAGTGTTGTTAACGTGTCATTACAACCAGGTGCTGGTGAAAAACATACAGCCGCTTAGTTGGAATTTGTGCAAACTTAATACCAAGTTTTCATATGATGATCATGGTGCTGTCTGTTTATGCATTGTTTGGATCTCTCCAACAAAAACAGGATGTAAAAAGACTTGTATCTATTAATACTTGAAACGGGAGACATAATTCTGTTGATTAAATTAACTTTCATGTTTGGAGTTAACTGGCACAGATACTGGAATATATTGATGTATAGTACAAGACATTAATAAGAACAAAAACATGTTTAATTGAACTTCCTGGACTAATTTTTAGCGCTGAATCCATGGTTTTCTCTGATATGCGCTGCATATATAATATCTTATGTTTGCTTTGGTGCCATACGGTTCAAATATTCATCTGAAGTCCAACCGGACTGTAATAATACTGTAGAAAACTGATTGGGTTTGCTTTCTTCTTGGTTGAATTATTCTTATTAAGGACACAGACAGGAGCAAAGGTCTGAATATCTGCATTATGTTTGCTCAAGGCTTGCAAGCAGCTATTAATGTTAGTGAGAATTGATTGGGTTGAAATAAATAAAGCCTCCATGCTGAACTGAAACTTGTCTTAGATGTTTCCCGACCAGACAACAGGAGAATCTGATTATGATTTGTCTGAATATGTTAGTGTGGCTTTTCTCTGCTGTGGAAACAACGTTCCACAGCTTCTCTGCATTAAAACATCCTCCTGAGCATCACTGACTGGATGAGCAAGGTTGAGATGATTTTTAGGATAAATCTCCTTTTTTCCTGTCTTGATCTGTATTGCCTTTATCCTTAATTCTCCCTCCGTCTCAGTGCTCCTCCTGTTCTCCTCATTTCTCCTCCCTCCATCTCTTCATCCCTCCTAGGGAGAGCAAATCCCTCTTTTCCTAGGTAGGAGTGCAGGGAGGAGTGCTGCGTCTTAGATCTCGAGCCCCCCCGCGTCGTCCCTTCATCAGGTCCCCCTCTGGTCCTCCCACCCACCCATCTCGCTCCATCCCTCCATCGCTCCTCTATCTATTCTCTTGTTAAATTACGACGTTAAGCTCCCTTCCCTCTTCCTCTCAGCAGACGTCTCTCTTCTCTCTCATTACTCTGGCATTTACATTTAAGGTTTATCACTGAGCAGATGTTCTTATCTAACATGTCTCTCAGTGTTTTGACTTGAATCATTTTTAAATCCTGCTTCACCTGCAGATTAACTTACACTCTGTGAGTATAAGCATGAAAAACCTCAACGTTCATCTCTTTAAATGTTCTCCTGCATTCATGTTTGTTGCCTTCTCTCATTAAAATCCTTGTTTTTCTATTGGACCTGTCCAGATTTATGCATTTTTTCTGCTTAAATATTCACATTTAAACCTTTACGTTTGACTTTGTGCTTTACGTTATGTAAATTAGTCCTTTTTGACTCATTAGGAGTTTTTTTTCAGTCTATGCTGCCACATTTATCACCACTGAAGCAATGACACATCAATTCAGAAGATCCTGTTATTATATACAAATAAAAGCCAGGGTGTTATGAAGAGGGAGAAGTCCACTTAGGCAAATCATAGGGGACCAGTGTCCAACCAGATTCTGGAGGTGGTTTTTAACGCAGAAATGAAGCAGTTTGATTTTCCACAGCCAGAGAACCAGCCTGGAACTAAACTAATCTGTCAGTGAAAGCATCTCTTCCAGAGTTGAGGAGCATAGAAACTAAATGCTGCCTCGCCTTGTGGTAGAAAACGGACCTGAGTCCATGTTGGGTGTAAATGTTTCCTAGATTTAGATCCTGTTATTTTGCCTACTTTATACTATACTATACATTAAAAGTTCATCCACGTGTTTTCCCGCAACCAGTCAAACATTGGAAGGTATAACAAAGTGCATGGATACAGAAAATGAAGGGATATCGGTGAATATGTTAAATATTTACATGCATGTATTAAGCTGGTTGGTGGAAACACAGATTTTTATCTAGTATGTGGAACATCTGAGTTTGCACCAACGACCAAGGTGTTTTCTGCCTTTTATCAGATTTAAATAAGCAAAATGACAGTTTTTAAGCATAGTTTATAATGTTTTAATTAGAGTTACAATAATGACATTAACTTGCCTTTGTAACACAGAGCTGACCCAGGTTGTCTGGAAGATGAGGAACCAACTTTAATGCTCAGTTTGTATAAAAATCTCAAAAATATTAGAAATTTAGAAAGAAACAGGCTTTTATGTGGTGTGTTAACTTATTCTACTGCAGTGACCCTCCTTCTTGGCAGCATTAACTTTTGTTGTTCTGGTTTTAAATAACCCATAACCATCATCTAGTAGACGTTCTAGGATATTAAGCAGAGAAACCTTGATGATCTGAAGAGGGTTCAGGAGCAGAGCGGAGAGAAAAAACTTCTCACTGTGGATTTCAGACTTTTCATTCTCACAGAAGTGCCTTAACATGCTGAAGGAAACAGAAAATAGTAATAAAATGGCCTCATTATTAGATAGGAACGAATGAAGGTGTGACTCGTTGAAAGGTTGTAATTTTCCACTGAGCAGGTCTGACTGGAATTACAGCTGTTGGCCAGTTAAGACATAATGCATAATTCCTAATAATAGGATTTAAAAGTGTTAACAGAAACTGGTTTTAATGAACAACTGTCTGGTTTCTTCGTCTTCCTGTCTGCAGCAGCGTTCCAAGCAGAGCAGCCAATGTCCCCAAGCATTTATCCATTTCTCCGACCTTCTCTGTGAGGTGGTGGATGGATTACCCATGTGTGGTTTCACAGCTTCACACATGCACATCGACACACACAGGCACTGGTGTGTAAATGAACGCTTGTTGTGGTTGTGCTAGCGTGCTGCTGGATTAAACCCTGGAAACACACTCACACACTCTGTACTGTCCACATATTATTATCCAGCTCCAACCTGGCAACACACACACACACACACCTGTAGCTGCAGAAACCACCTACATGCACAACATGAAGACGTAATCCTGCTTTATTGATCCACATGTTTTGGTTTTTAACGGGCCAGAGCAGAGAGAGGTGGAGGAATGCACCCCCTGCCATGTTATGAATGGACCAGTCCACACCACGGGCCCCTGGGGGGCCTTTACTGCAGCAGCACCTCTCTGCCTCCCTCGGATTCTCTGTTTCCAGTTTTGTAGTCTGTCTGACTGCTTCCACAGACTGCTTGTTGTTTCTGCACGGATGTCAGTCATCTGCAACTTGCCCCTCATCAGTTTCGGTCAGATGTTGGGACAGCTGTGGAGCTGGATCAGGCTCTCAGGTTCTGGTTATGAACTTGTGTCGGATGTCTGCTCGTTGTTTTTAACCACGGTCCCTTTTCTGCATTCATGCAGCCTTTTTGTGTGTGTGTGTGTTAGCATCGCAGCAGCTCAGTGGGAATGGGCCGCTGGGACAAGGCCCCTGCTCTGCTGGCCTGGAAACCCCGGGTAGTCAGACAGGACAATAGACAGAGCCAGATTCCTGAAAAATTAGAAAAAAAAAACAGTTCAGGAACCGGAACGAGGCCTCGGGAATCTTCCCTTTTATGTTTTTGCTGGAGGATATTATTGTTTCTTGTCTGTTTTGGTTCTACAAATATTTGTGATTTTTTTTTCAGACATGGAGACTGGAGTCATGTGATGGTTTCATTCATTTAGACTCATAAAATAGAAACATTTGGCAGACCAGGTGTGCTTAACCTTCTTTATAAGATTTATTATTTAGAAACTATAAATACTTTAGAAAACCATGCTCCAAACTATAATATGCAGAGCCTTGCGGAAGTATTCATAATGACCACAACATTCAATGTATTTTATTGATTTTTTTGCAATACTCCGACATAAAGTAGCCAGTAATTGGGAACTATGAGGAAA
Organism: Characodon lateralis; assembly: GCA_036250325.1. Lineage (NCBI taxonomy): Eukaryota > Metazoa > Chordata > Actinopteri > Cyprinodontiformes > Goodeidae > Characodon > Characodon lateralis. Next base: position 41,196 of record JAHUTJ010065635.1, read on the forward strand.
ATGATGCATGTTTTCATAAATGTTTTACAAAGTAAAATCTCAAAAGTATGGTGTGCATCTATATTAATCTCCCTTTACTCTGATGCCACTAAATAAAATCCAGTTCACTCTATTGTCGATGAAAAGTGTGTAATTTGAGCGGAGTATAAACCCAGCTGTTAGTTTGTTGGAGAACATTAGAGAACAAGCATCATCATGAAGACCAAGGAACATAGCAGACAGGTCAGGGAGATGGTTGTGGAGAAGTTTAAAGCAGGATTAGGATCTAGAATAATATCACAAGCTTTGAACATCTCACAGAGCTCAGTTCAATTCATCATCTGAACATGGAAAGAGGATGGACCAACGGCAAATTTACCAAGACATGGACGTCTACCTAAACTAACAAGGAGAGCATCAATCAGAGGAAGTGACAAAGGATTATATGGTAACTCTGGAGGAGCTGCAGAGATCCACAAAGTTGATGTTCACAGACACCCTCCCTCCAATCTGACTGAGGCTGATTGATTTTACAAAGAATGGAGTAAAATGTCAGTCTCTAGCTGGTGGAGACGTACCCCAAAAGCTGTAACTGCAGGTTAGGAAGGTTTACATGATAGTTTGGAGATGATGAGCATGAATGATGCATATGAAGAACTCCTGATGTTCCTCTTTGTAACAGTGAGGAAAGACCTGCAATAACCCAGCAGAGTTTCCTCCTCTACTGTGTCGCTACAGGAGCCTAGACTGGACATTTTCCAGATGTCTCTGCACAGAGTTGGAAAAAGGGGGAATTGCACGATGACAAAAATGGAAATAACTGTGTTTTCACATCCATCCTCCCTGGTGAGGATTTCCCCTGCCGGTAATTGTCCAACATTACAGAAATTACCAACCAGTGTTTGGTCAGAGGAGGTGTTTATTTCTTTATTTTTATTCCTGCATGACATCGATGAAGACTTCATCAGATTTATTGTTGCCTGTCTGTCTGCCAGTGGGTTCATTGGTTAATGACTAATCATTAAGACAAGTGTGTGTTGTGTTCCTGGAAAATAGCAGCAGAAGCAGAGGTGATTAAATGATGCTTCCTCCATCTTTTGCTCACTTCGGACCACCCGTTCGTCTCTCTGTCGAAGCCGTCAGTTCTCCCACTCTCATTATCTCTCCCAGCTCCTCTTCCTCCTCCCATCAAATGCTTCTCAATGCCTCTTCTGGCTCCTTCTCCCTCAGCTACAGGACATTAGGAGATGAATGAATTAATAAATCACTTGCGCGCTGACGTGACTGCGCACAAACAACGCTGACAGACAGAGTGGGCGAGTGTTTTGTTGTCATTAAGAAAGACACACCGACTCTCCATCATCATGATCTGAGGAGCTGCTGAGCTCTCAGATGAAACCCACATGAACCAGATTTTCACGTCCAAACATCTTCTCTAATTCATCCAACAGGACTCAGATAAAGACTTGTACTAATTCAGGTTACGTGAACAGGCAGTACTTGTTAAATCCTTCTCTCTGAATATTTTTTCTTCTGTTGGGGAAAAATGTTTTTTCCAATGTTAAAATTTAAAATGAAGCCATCAGCTGATTCTTGTAGCTCTTTTTAGGCTTATTGTCACCCAAAGATCTTCACAGGGACAGGACTAAGATGAAGACACATCTAGATATGGTTAAAAGAGAAAGTGAAACATGTAAGGGATAAATCAATCTGTAAAATATTGAGGCAGCTTAGTTTTTAAAACAGAAAATATCCATGTTATATTCCCAAACTGGGAGTGAATTTTACAGGAAGGGAAGCCTCTGACTCACAGTTTGGACCTTAAATTAAAGAAAGTAAGACTTACTCTTGTCTGATGATAGAGAAAACTAATATTTCCAAATTTAGGCTCAAACAGACCAAACTGAGCAGGTTTTGATATTATTTTTGGCAGAGAATATTTAAATAGTGCCAATTAACAACAAATGTCATGTAGAGGCAGATCCTGTTCATTTACATGAATACAGTTACATGTTTCAAAGTTAGGACACCTTATTAAATGTTCACATGTCAACAGCTAATCTCATGTTTGTATCTGTGGAAAAAACTGATTTGCTTACAGATAAACTTACAGATACTTGAATCTCATTTTTCTTTTTAAAGAAAAGATTTTAACAGCTCATTTCCAGCTGAGGAATAAATTAGGACACCCCACTGCCTAATAGTTTTTGTATTACTCCCTGTGGTTGAAATAACTTCAGTGAGACTCTTCTCACAGATGAGCTGATCTTTTTCCTCAAGCTCACTCTGATGCATATTAGAATTCATGATGGCAACCATTACACTTCCACCTCCGTGCTTCACAGTTGGTATCAGGTTCTTTTCCTGGTATGTGTTTGGTTTAGGCCAAACATGACCTCGCTGCTGGTATCCAAATAATTACATCTTAGACTGATCTGTCCAGAATACATTATTCCAGAAATCCTGGTATTGTATTTGTTCGTTCTGGAAAACTTCAGTCTGGCCTTCATGCTTTTCTTAAAAAGTAAAGTTTTCCTCCTTGCACATCTCACATAAAATTAGCATTTGGTCCATTGTGGAGATGTGAACTTTTAGGATTTTGGATACTTCTTTTAACATCTTGCAGTCGGCTTTCAGGGTCAGCCTTCTAGGAGCGACCGGACCTGGGCGAGTTGGAAGTTGTTTTGAATGTTGTCCAGTTTTAGACTATTTTTCATCCAGTGGGATGGCTGATTTCACATTCTTTGGAAATCGTTTTAAACCCCTCACCAGACTCATAGCTGCTTCAATCTTCTCTCTGTAGGCCTCAGACAGATGTTTGGAGCTCACCGTGATGTTTCCTCTCACTTCAACAGTCAGGAGCACCAAACTAGATGTCTGAGGTTTAAACAGAGCAAACCTTCAGAGCACCTGATGCGATAGGTGAATAAATGTGGGTGTGTTCTAATTTATTTATCACCAGGAATTGCTTTTTAATATTTTTTTTTAACTTTGACCAAAAATTTCAAAAGTTTTTTTCTTCAGTTTGTATTGTTTATTGACTTGAATTATTCAAAACTGAGATTAAATATCCATATGTCCAAATTTAAGATTTACTTGGAGGTGAGATGCAGCTGCATCAGGAAAGTCTGAGGCGGTAATCAGGATCTTAGACTGACCGACCCAGAAACACCTCTGCCTACTCCTGCTTGCATCTGTTCAGACATACAGTTTATGCGCAAGCCGACGGGGAGGGCTCGGCGGGGTGTAAAGGAGGAAGGGGTGAGTGTTTGATATTTGACAGCTGATTAAGAAGAGGAGTGAGGAGCACGGCGCTCCGACAGGAAGTCTCAGTGGGCATCATAGGAGGGATGACCAGAAGAGGGGTGAGTCAGAAGAGAGGATACAGGCATGGTGGGAGACTGGTGGAGGAAAGCTGAAGAAACTGGAGGAGAGACAATTCTTCTGCTCTTGTTTAGTTAAAGTGAGAAAGAGAAGAGAGTGGGAGCAGCAGAGGAGGAGCATGAGGAGAGGAAATGGAAAACAAGGTGGAAAAGGAGAGAGGAAGGTGGCCCGGCACCCTGCTGCGTATCCTTGAACACTCCGAGGAGGACTCTCTCTTTCTCCTTCTCCAAGCACACATTCACAGGGCCCAACCGGCGCACGAGGGTGCTGTTGCAATTAAACCTGCGCAGCGTGGAGCCCAAATTGAGAGAGAGACAGAGGGAGGACTCCTCGCTGCATGAACGGTACCCCTGGAAGATGGGAGGGAGGGATGAGGGGAGAAAACTGGAAGTATGAGAGAGGAAACAACTGAAAAGATGAAGCAGGAGTTTCTGTCAGGATTATTACAGCAGCTGAGAGTTGTCATAAAAATGTTTGGAACAAGATTATAACTAACATGCGGAGAAGAAACGGTGTGATTTTAATATATTTAGGTCCACATGCAAACCAGAGATGAGGATATATGGTGGCAGCTATCAGACAGTTACCAAAGAGTGGTAACTTTTCCTTTTCTATCCTACCTACAAACAAACATGTGGAGTTTTCTAAACTCTGAGACTTTAACTGGAGCAGGGAGCTTCGGTCAGATGAGACCCGGATTGAATTTTTAAGGCCACTGTTATGTCTGTTGGAGAACCCGTGATGCTGTGGACTGGTTTCACTTCTGAATGCCCTAGGCATCATAAACTCTCTGAAATACCGGGAGATTTTAAATAAAAAGATATCCAGAAAACTGATACAGATCATCATTGGGCCTTCCAGCAGAATAATGGTCCGAGATCAACATAGTGACGGTTCACCAGACATAAAATCTGTCTGGATTTTTCTGTCCTGTGGGTCTCTGTTACTGGCTGGTGACTGTTATTTTCTTCCATGTGGTACAGTGACAGTAAATGTGGCGCCAAGATGTGAAAAATTCAACATTCCTGGTAATTCGACTCTGGAAAATTAGAAAATATGAAAAGGGTTGCGTGTAGGAGCCCCAAGGTTTTCACTTGTGTTTGTGTGTCTTGAGCATTTATACAATCACAAGCAAAGTGCTGCACAGAAATGTTGTTTTCCATCTCTAGCTTGTTCACTGTGACACAGCGCCATTACTCACCCTGCTGTGATTGGTTCTTTAATTAGCTCTTAACAAGAGCCTTCAGGAAGCCAGCGTGCTGATTGGATGTCTTATCATTGTTAATTAGCTCAATTAAGTCATTAGGAGGGTCCTCAGCTTTTTGCTTCCTGGGGCTGCACAGGTAGAGCTTCCCCCTGCCTGCACGCCTGCCTCTGTGCGATTAAAAAAAGATCGGAAATGGAGAGAGAAAAGAAAATCAAAGCGGTGTATATTTAGACATGAAATCATTTCCCAGGCTGTGTGTAAATGTGATCCGTCTAATATCCAAACATCAGACTCTTTAACATCACAGAAGTCGTTTGAGAACAACTGATTCCCAGATTCATCATGTGTACGGGCGACATAGATCGCTTGTTTTTGCTGTTATGCACGTCTGCGGTGTCCAGGTGTGACACAGCCCGCAGTGCTTAAAAACACACATCTGGAGCAGAGAGAGCTCTCTACACCCAGATGTGCTCTGCTCTGCCACTGCACTATAACATCAGAGGCTTTCTACCGTTTATGGTCGGAAAGGTGGAGTTTGTCCAGACATCAGCTGCGTCTGTCAGGTGTGTTTGTGTGGAGGCTAACAGATGTTATTTTGATGTAAAAAGTGACAAAAGGACAAAGAGAGATGGCAGCGATGATTGCACAGACTGAGCCTCTCGTGAAACGAGCCATGAGATGATGTTTGGTCAAGCATGGTTGGCTGGAGAGCCAATTAAAGCCACGTAGGCAGAGATAAGAGACACCTCTCCTCCTCCAGCTGTTGGGTGGCTGCAAATTAGTCAATTATTTTACATGTGCGTGTGTGTGTGTCGACATGCTTCAGTTAATGTGAACAAGTGTGCATGCATGATTCGCATCAGCTCATAATTGTTAACAATGATACATTGTTGACTGAACAAAAGAGCGGGGTGTTATGTTTTCACCTCCCACCCCCATCACAAGCAGCAGACACCAACATGCTGGCCAAGCACAACGCAGCGATCCCAATTACAGGCTGGGACTCTGCTCTGACGCTGCCTCACTAATGGTTCACGTTTGATCACTGATTAATTGGGAACATTTAATGTCCTGTTAGAGACACTTCAGGTGCTTTATAAGGAGTGGAAAGTCCTCCAAATGGTGACTCCCAAAAGTCTTAACCTGTGGTTTCCATGTGTCTCTCCTCCAGCACACTGGAAACAAATGATTGTATTACCTTATTAGCATGCCATTAAGTGCTGCAGAAAGTCTGTTAATCACACATTTATTTAAGTCAGGTGTGCAGAGGAGGGGGGTTACCAAAAACATGCAGGACAGTGGGTCCTGAGAACCAGGGTTGATAGCCACCTGTCTAAACTGTTAGAATTCCTGGTTAACGAAGACTCCATTGAACCATTTTTTGATTCAGTTGCAGCATTCAGTCCTTGTTTTTGCTTTCAGCCAACCAGAGCCGATACTTTTTTATTGCAATTACTGATCCAAGTTCTTCAGGGTCAGCCTCTAGCACAAACAGAAATTTGAACTCATCCATGCAAAATAGCTCAAGCTCAGGCAAATGGACTGGAGATCTTCTGTAAACATCAATTTTTGAAGTCTCGTCACAGATTCTCAATAGAATTTAGGTCTGGACTTTGACTAGGCCACTTTAACAATTGAATGTGCTTTGATCTAAACTATTACATTGTTGCTCTTTGCAACTATTCCAGGAATATCAGGCAATTTGCTCCATTCACAATCAGCTTTATTGGCCAGGTTCATGTGCACAAACAAGGAATTTGACTTCAGTTTCACAAGCTAAAGGCGTTCATTAAATTAGATTAAATATAAATTAGATTTAATATAAATATTTAAACTTAGGCAAGATAAAAATAAAGCAACAAATATGTATATATGTGTATGTACGCCTAATTTTTTTCTTTTATATTTTAAAAGGCAGGTTATAATTGGTACAAATATTCTCATTTTTGTTTTAGATTAGAGCAGCTGACTCCTCTTTCTGTAAGGTGTCCATTGTTCATCCATCTTCCCATCAACTCTGTCCAGCTTTCCTAGACCTGTTAAAGGAAGGTGTCTCCACGGGGTGATGCTGCCACCACCGTGTTTCATGTGGATTTGCAGTGTTTGTTTCAGTTTTGGTCTCATCTGTCCAGAGCATCTTCTTCCACATGTTTGCTCTGTCCCTTACAGTAGTTATGGCAAACCTCAAATAGGAATTCTTTTGGCTTCTTATCAACACAGACTTTCTTTTCATCATTCTTCCGTAAAGACAAGCTCTGTGGAGTGCCTGACAAATAGTTGTCCAGATGACCTTTTCTCTCACCTGACCTGTGGGTCTCTCCAGCTATCCCAGAGTTCTCATGGGCCACATGGACATCCATGTCTTGGTGGGTTTGCAGCTTTGCCGTGCTTCATTTTGAGAAGGTGGATTGAAAACTGCTCTTTATCTGATCCTGGTTAGTTCTATGTGAGCCACCAGATTGTGCCAGACACTCTTTAGAAGCTGCATGAAGAAACCTGAGGAACTGGATGCAAAAAATCAGAGAAGATACACTAATAAATATGCTTTGTTCCTGCTAAATCTCCTATGAATGAGTATTATATCAGGGTTCCTATTTCTAAATAAGATTCTGTTGATTAGTGAGATTTGTTTTCCATAGAGGTTTGACCGGGAAGTACCGGTACAGCAAGAGAGAGACGAGCCACGGTGGAGAAAGTTGACAAAGGAAAAGAAGGAGATCTCCATAGAGACACGGAAACAATGCCCTCTAACCACTGCGCTGACATCTCTTTGTTAGAAGTGTGTGAGCATGCATGTGTGTGAGCATGTATTAATATTGATTTAGCATTCTGGCAGGGGGTCTTTGAACCTCACTTTTCCTACTCTAGGCCTGCAGGGACGTATTGTAGTGACACACACACACACACACACACACACACACACACACGTGGCAGTGTCAAATGTAATTAATGGTATAACATAAAGCGTTGACAGAGAGACACAACAACAGCGTATTAAACATGAGCTGTATAAACACATCTTTGTGTGTTTGAGAGGATGATGAGGCAGAGAGGAAGGTATAAACTGCAAATCCCAGTAGTGGCTCTGCTCCCCATGTGAACTCTCTCTAGTCGAGTGGAGGACTCCTTCTCTGTGCTCCTGTCCATGAACATGCATGGGTGAATGTGAGTGAAGCTCAGTGTTTAGGCCAAATGCATGGAGCTATCCACTTTTCATGGTTATTAGCTGCAGGAGAGACACTTTTTGAATCTGCAGAGACCAGGAGATCTGTCACAAACCGCAGATTTCTAGTGAAACCTTCGCTATAGGCTGTATACAATAATGTTGCTGAATAAATAATATATGTTTCTTCAGAGCCCTGCTTCAATTTAATAATTATGGAGTGTTTGAGATATAATTGCTAAATAACTGCTAAAACACAGATTTTCACATCCCGTTTTACGCTCCAGGATGTTTATGGAACGTTTAATATTAGGAGGAAATATGGGCATTAAATGCAAAACAATGTCAAAAACATTGAACGTCTAATTAATCAATTAATTTAGCAAAATGAAAATGGAAAAAATTAATAGCTTGAAAATAATCTCTGTAGATGTAGCAACAGCCTGAAAAAAATCATCAATAGATAACTTTGTTCTCTGCATCTACTGTAGTAATATTCTAAAATATGAGGAAGCTAGACGCTTGGGAATATATGCTAGCTTAATTTTTACACATTTGACCCTTTTTAGGGTAAAATGGGATAGGTTGGAAGTATGAAACTGAATTCAGCAGAACCTCTCAATTCATTTTTCTTCTAAAGCCCGGCGTGCACTGTTCTGTCAAAAGTAGTACATCACCTGAAAAAAGGCTCGTTTTGATAATGAAGCCCAAAATGGTTTTTTTTTCTGAAAACATATTTTCCTAGAACTTTTTTCAGCTGTTTTTGTGAGCGTTTCCACTGTAGGGTCCAACCGGAACCATTACGTCTGCAGATCCTGAGTGGGTAACTCCTCCTGCAGCAGTGTTGATTGACGTCTTCTTCAGCCGCTGAGTGTGAACGAGAAAGGCTTCCATCAAAAATAAAAGTAGTGATTTTCAGAGACGTAACAATTGTTGATTTTGACAGAGTGATGCCACTTTATAACTTGTAAAAGGTCACTACAAAGTACAATGAAAGATTTAACTGTAACAAAATTTTTAAAGGATCTCTCCCACGCAGACTTTCTTGTTCTACTGGGATTAAAATCAGAGTTCAAGCAATAACCTTGTTGTAGTTTCACAACGTTTACACTGTAAAACTGTGTTGAAATCCCTTCAAAGTCATAGAAAGTTGGACGCTGAGAGACATATCCAAATCTGTGAATGGTCCACAAGGTTTGTGGTCATTTTTCTTCGTGTCTCAGAGCATAAATATTCTAAAAACCGAAAGTATGACTTAGAATGCAGGAGTTACTCGGTTCTTTTCCCACAGCAGACATTAATTACTCAAAATGTATTACAGTTAACAGAAAGTGCAAGCTGTAGACGGGTTCAAACTTCTCACTGGATTTAAAACTAAAAACATTGAACCAGTTCAAAATACTTCACACTCTCCCTCCACAAACACCATCTAAATGGTTCTGGTCAAAAAAAAGGTCTACCTCCCAACCAGGACCTTTTTATGGAGCAGACTTTGACTCTGGTAGTCAGTTTCTACCCTGCTAATTGAAGTGAATACGCAGCGGGGTAAAAATAACCCCAGAAAACGACTCTGGTTTCTGAAAAAGACCTCTGCAGTCAAACGCCTCATGTTACACTGTTCAAGCTCCATATGATTAAAAGCTTTATAGTAACTTCTGTCACACTGTTCAATGGAAGACGATTTGACACTAAACCAGAACTACTTCTCGATGGTCCGACAGAGATACCAGTTCAACAATAAATTGACAGCAAGTTTCACTATTAATGAGATAATTATTGGAGTTGGACCCCGAAAAGAGGAAGAAAGCAATGATGATGGAGGTGGTTGTCTTTGGTAAATCAGTGGTCAGTTTGTCCTCACTCAGAAGGCCCACAGGCCTCTGATTCAAGCTAACAACCAGAGAACGAACAATTTTGTCAAATATGGCCGACAGGCAGCAGGAACCTGGTTTCAAAAAGCATGAGACAATCCCCAAAATTATGCAGGATCTATGGGGGGTAGCAATGATGGACGTGGAAGCCACAAAAAATCCTGACTCAGCGGTTGTTATGGTGATGCCCGCCTTTTCTCCCCAGGAAGGGTGGGAGTTTTCCGTTGTAAAAGCACACCAAACTGGATCACGGGGGAACAGACGTTGAAAAAAACTCTAAAAAAAAAACTTGAACATGACTGTCAGAAACGTCCGGTGGTCCCACATTTCTGCAGTGGGAGATATGACGCCTCAGTTCCAGCTTTTCATATCACATCTCAAACATAGTCGGAGTAAATTTAGAGTTGGGCGAGGGGGGGGTTCAGTCTGTGAGTCGATCTGAGAGGAAAACGGAGTCAGTAACAAATACACTGGAAGATTTGATGTGTAATTAGTAAATGTGATGAAGAGTCAACTAAAAAACTGAAAAAGTGAGTTCAAAGGGATCCCTTTCAGCGGATTAAATCAGTTATGCTCTTTTGGTTCTTCATGTGAATGATCAACCTAAGTGTAAGCACTTATTTTTCTGCTGGTTTCTCTCTGGTTTCTCCGGTGGTCTGCTTCTCTGTCTGTCTTTGGGGAAATTGTTTAGAAGTCTTCATGCACTCTCACACAAACCCCCAGACACATTCATATTTGATTCCTCCCTCAGAATAATTAATAACTCACTGTTCATTTATTTATTTGTTTGTATTTGAGGCTGACAGGAGGGGAGAAATGTGTTTGTGCGCTTGTCTTGTGAGACCAAGAAGAAGTTATTATTTTATTCTTCAGTGCAGCGCAGTGGAAACTGGCATTATTTTTGCCAGGTTGTAGCAGCATATTTGTCTGGGTGGGTTAAGAAAAGATGATATTTGTTACTGATTACTTGGTTTTCACATCAGGTAATAAAATTCATGCTAGGAGGAGGTTAAAGTAGCCTCACAGTGAATATATTTTATTCATATCAGATGCATTTAATTTCACGTTTATTTGGGAAAATGCAGTTTAGTTGAGTTTATTAATTAATATCAATATAATATAATAATATAAGTATAATAGGGTTTTTCCTATAAGCCTACAATGTTTTTATTTTGATACCAATTTCTTAAAATGTAAAGTTGTCTCAGCGTTTGTAAATTTAATGAAATTATTTCAGCAGTACGTTTTGTCTAAATACATTTATGTAATTTTAAAATATTATTATATATATTAAAATATTTATTTTTTGTATTCAGCAGGAAATTAACACACGAGCCAACACAGTCCTATTAAAATACAGTGTATACATATATTTGTAGTGATATGCACGCTGTATAGACTGTATCAGATTTATTGGATTTTGATTAAACTACAGATTTAAAAACCAAAGTCCATTTCAGTCAAGGCTATGGAAAAATACTGTTTTAATATCAGTGATTTGAATATGTTTGTTTTACTCGTAGCTTGATGCCTGTTTATCTCCACTGGAATGAACTTTATTTTGTCCGAAGTTATTAGGAGAACCGCAGGGTTCCTACTAAGTAGGAAAAAGTAGGAAATTTACTCAGTGTTTTCCATGTTTAAGTATGGAAAGAGGAAATAGAGAATGGAAAATGTTTGTATTTCTAGAGTTTATTCCGTCCATCCATGCTTTTGTTCGTCTGCCCCTCAGCCTTCCTTCCAAACTGTGGTGTCTTCCGTGTCTTCACGGTAGAAAAATCTGCAAATTCACAACGAACCGACATGTTTTTATTTTGAGACTAAAAGAAGTAAAACTCTGGAAATGTGAGCCTGACATGTATTGTATATTGACATTTAAACAAAACCATTAAGGCTGAAACTCTGTGGTTCAGATAATATGTCACAGTAGCTCTATAAATATGATTTAAAAGGTCAATAAAAAGTTTATTTTGTTATGCATTCACATGTGTAGCGTTTTGGACTGAAACCCCTGTAATTATCCAAACTAAAGCCCCTCAGAGACAAAATAATTCAGGTGTAATTGAACATAATCAGATTATATTGCAGCCTAATCTTCCAAGGTCACTTAGCTCTTTTGGATTCCTAACTGCTAATGTGATGCGTTTTTCTTTTAAGGAAGTGGCGGCTGCCATTCCAGCCTGATTGTGCGCTTCTGGGAAAAAAAATGGCTTCACCATTACCTGCTCCACCCAGCTGGACGTGTCTTTTCACTTGAATGCCACCTTGATTAGCTTCTCTTAATTTAGGAGCACACCCACATGTACACGGCAGCCCTTGAAAGCTTCTGTGTGATGAATTATGGTAGAACAATGAAGCAACCTGCAGAGTTCAAGCCACAGGAGGGCTGTTCATTTAACGGCAAAGTGAGAAATACAAGAGTTAAGAAAATAATGCACTCCGTCGTGCTGAATGTTTTGTCTTCCCCGTCTGACCGCGGCAGAAATAAAGATCCTACTTGTCTTAAGGTTTTCTGTCGTAGTTCATTTCCTCATGTGTTCATCCAGCAGGCATCTCCAGTCTGCCCCTTCACCACCCACACACCCGGTGTGCGGTGAGGGACATCTCTAGCCGCGGTTGCAGGTATCTGGCAGGCTCTTGCACACATGACCTCGCAGTGATTAAGTGTCTTCATTAGCATGCTATTCTGCGCTGCGTGTGTGGGCGAAGCATTTGTGCTTTAGGGAAGCCATGTTTGAGTGGAGTGTATTTTTGGCCTGTCAGATTTTGGAATCAATAAGAAGCTGCCTCTGTTTGTTTCTTTTTAATCTCTGCTCTGCCATTCTCCCGTCTTCGGTGGTGCTGTTTCCATGACCACGGCCCAGCTCGGCTCGGTTTGGCACAGCCCGGAGTGGCGCTGTGTTGGTGTGGGTTTTAGAAAGGATAGACAGGAAGAGGGACTCGGTGGGAGGGTAATCTGGCCAGGGCGGGGCGGGGGGCGAGGGCAGGCAGGCAGGCAAGCCCGACCAAGGTCACTCTGACTATGTGTGTTTATGTGTGTGTCCACATGTCCACCTCAGTACAGCGGAGGATGCAAGCTGTTCCCCATCGATGTTTCTGCTCAGATTTTGGTTTGTTTTGATCATTCAAGTTTTGGTTTAATGGACAATAAAGATGCTAAAAGTATGTACAAAAGTTTTCACACCCATTTTGTCACATTACAACATCAAACATGAATCAGTTGTGGGATTTTGTAGACCCAAACAAAGTGGCGCATAATTGTAAATGAACGTAGAAAGGTACAATGTAGTACCTAACTCTGCTTTAATCTTCCCCAGAACTTACTCCCTGACCTGTCTGCTGTGTTCCTTGATCTTCACGGTGCTGGTTGGTCACCAATGTTCTCTAAGAAACCTCTGAAGCCTTCAGAGAACGACTGGATGATGATGAGATTGAATTACACACAGACCTCTGAATGGGGCGGATTTTATTTGTAAAAACATTTGCACATCGTGCTTCATCTTCTTTCCACTTGATAATTATGCAACTTGGTGTTGGTCTATCGCCTAAAATCTCATTAAAACACACTGAAGTTTATGGTTGTAACCATAAAATACTTAAGATATTTTTTTGGCACTAGTGGCCTTTATTTTTTTGACAGTAGGCAGACAGGAAAGAGGGGTAGAGAGAGGGGGACACACTCGGCAAATGTCGCCGGGACCAGGACTCGAACCCGGGACGGCCGCTCCGAGGACCGTAGCCTCTGCATATGGTTGCGCGCTTAACCCCTACACCATCAGCCATCAGCCTAACCATAAAACATTTGAAAAACTTCAAAAGGTGTGAATATTTGGGATATCCTGTAGGTTTTGTGTCTATTCTGGTCCCTCTTCATGTATGTCCTTTGGTGCTGTTGGGAGTGTTGCAGGTCAACACCATCCTGAGCTGCGTTCTTTACAGTTGGAACAGCAGAGTAGTGAGTTTGGACATAAAAGAGGCAACAAATCCCCCCAATTTACTGATATCCTGAATCTGTAGGAGGTGAGGTAAGCGGTCTGGAGGAATTTAAGGATCTGAGAAGGCAATTGTGATTATTAGAGACCTACAAATCTGCAAACTGTTGAGTTTGGTCTGACTTACATGATAAAAAGCCTTGTCCTCATCAGTGATTCAGTCAGTTACAGCCCTGCCTCCAGTCCCAGTCTCTGTCCTCAAAGGTCTCAGACTCGCTGCCGGTCTCCCATCATGGATCTCTCCGGGTCCAGATGGGCAGTTTGCAGGTTAACTGGAACAGCTGGAGCTGCATTATTAGCGTCCTGCTGTGAGCTCTTATTGGTTCCACTCGTCTCATCTCCCCCTCCTCCTCGTTTCTCCGTCCTCTGTCGGATCCTACACCGACTGGAAAAGATTTTTCCTTTTGGTAGTTTAAATCGATCCGGTCCCTTTAGCCCTACTTCCTTCTTGTTGCTTAAACTCAGAAAGATAAACATTTAAAACATTATGTTGGTGAAAAGTGAAAATAACATCTATTTCCTTATAAAAAAAATTGGGCTAAAGTGTATTTAATTATCTCCGTGGCATCAGTTTAAAAGGTTTATTATATGATTTGTTTGCAGAAAGGGTGCATTTAGGGCGGAGCTTAAACCAGGAGCCTCTCAGGGCCTTCTGTGCCTTGTGTGTGTGTGTGTGTGTGTGTGTGTGTGTGTGTGTGTGTGTGTGTGTGTGTGTGTGTGTGTGTGTGTGTGTGTGTGTGTGTGTGTGTGTGTGTGTGTGTGTGTTAGTGTTGTTATTGTGGTGGAATGGAGATTGGCTTTTTAGTGGTATTTGGATGCAGAGATGCAGTGAGGATAAGCCTGCTAGCTCCCCCTGACGCCCCTCGGGAGAACAGATTAAAGAAACACACACACACACACACACACTGTAAACAGCAGGCTAGGATTAGATAGAGGTAGGTAAACACACATAATCTGTTTTCTGCTGGATTTTATTTACCAAAAATAAATGTCTATAGAATTGTAAAGACATTTCTGCAGCTTCCATCCATCTCAAAGATGTAAAGGCTGGACTCTGCTTCTCCACAGTGAGCAATCAGAGGTGCTTTAGGTTCGTCCAGAGGTGAAGCATCAAAGGCGTTGTCTCGTGCTAAACGTTGTTGTATCGGCCCTCAAAGTTCATACCTCGGATCTTTTTTATATATATATATATATATATATATATATATTTATTTATTGGCATTTTAGTACTTCAACAGACTTCAACAACATTAGTCAACTCCGTTACCTACGCACCCATACAAAAACAGCACATCGTATAACAAAAGCTACACGGTCAAAGCAATATGAGATGAATTCATCACAGTTTGAAACCCATCATTCCAAAAGCACACAAAGAAACAAGGGCACACACAATACCAGGCATTAGTCCGTTGATTATTTACAATCACATCACTGAAGGGATTTTAGTACAGAGTCCCATATTTTGTCAAACACGTTTACTCTGTCCTCGTTGCAATATCTCAGTCTTTCCAGATGCAACGTGTTTGCCAGTTCTCCCAGCCACAGATTAAATGTGGGTACAAAGTCCTTCTTCCAAACTTTCAAAATCAACCATTTAGCAATCACCATACCAAACAAAAGGGCAACTTTCTCGTATTTATTGGCTGAGGGCAATACCTTAGGTGCTCCGAAAATGGCAATAAGTGGATCCGGGTCCCACTGTTTCCCAAAAGCTGTGGAAAAGAAATGAAAAATTTTCTTCCAAAATGTGTGATGCTGCACACATGACCAAAAGGAGTGAAACAAGTTACCCTTAGCAGCCTTACAACGATTACATACTGGTGACATGTCCGGATAGAAAGTGCTTAATTTTTCTCTCGAATAGTGAAGTCTATGCATTATTTTGAATTGTATAAGATTGTGTCTGGCATGGACTGAAGAGTCATGTATACTTTTCAAACCTTCTTCCCACACTTCATCAGATATCTACTGCCCCAACTCATCTTCCCATGCCTTCCTGATGCTAGTTGTGTCCACCTGTATATACTTGAGAATCTTATAAAAGTATGACTCCGCCCCCCGGTTAATTGGATGGAATTAGTTTATCACCTCCAGGGCTTCGTGTTTGGTAAGAATTCCAAAATTTTATATGTTTTTACTAACATAGTCCCTGATCTGTAGAAAATGAAAGAAACTTGACCGAGGAACATCATATACAGAGCACAACTGAGCAAAAGATGCAAAGATACCATCAATATATAGATCCCCTATCGCACGGATACCTTTCATTTCCCACATTTGGAAAACAGCGTCGCTGAGACCCAGACCAAAGGAATGGTTTTCACAAATGGGGGCATCAAAGTAGACTGTCGGAGTTTTTATATAATTCTGTATCTGCTTCCAAATTCTAGTATTGCCAATAACAAAACTATTATTATAAAGTGTTTTTTTAATTTTAATAGGACTATTAAGGAGGGCAATCAGGGACGTATTGTGACAATGCAGTCGTTCCAAGGATAACCAGGCAGGACAAGAATTGTTGGATGAGTGCGGGCCTTTCTTCCACCATGCCATAATGGACAAGTGAGCTGCCCAATAACATAATTTGAAAATCTGGCAAGGAGAATCCACCTTTTGTTTTTGGTTTACATAAGTGTTTTTTGGAGATTCTGACATTCTTATAGCCCCAAATAAAGGGGATAATAATGGAGTCTAACTGTTTGAAGTATGACACACCTTTAAAACATGGGACAGAATGGAATAAATGAAAAAACCGTTGCAATACCACCATTTTAATAGCGTTAATCCTACCTGCCATAGATAGAGGGAGAGTCTTCCAAACGTCAACATTCTGCTTAAGTTGTAAGATTTTATTCTGCCAATTCAATTGTAGGAGCTTCTCTGGTCTCCTCGTTATCGTCACACCTAAATATGTGAAGGTGTTATGGGTTATCTTAAATGGTACGCACTGCAAAAAAGTCAGATCATCTCCTGATGTGAGGGGCATTGCTTCACTCTTATTCCAATTAATGGAGAAACCAGAGAAGCTGCCAAAGGTTTTGATCGTCTTTAAAAGGGGAGACAGTGACACCCGTGGGTCAGAGACATATAAAAGTATGTCATCGGCATAGAGCGAAATGTGATGCTTATAACTAAACATCTCAATAGGCAATATTTGGGAGTTTTGCCTAATACTTGCGGCCAGGGGTTCAATAACAATTGCGAAGAGAAACGGAGAAAGTGGACAACCCTGACGCGTCCCTCGGTGAATAGCAAAGGGACAGGAGATATTTTGCTTAATAATAACAGAAGCAGTTGGGTATGAGTAAATTATTTCAATCCATTTTATAAATAAAGGCCCAAAACCAAATTTATTAAGAGCATACATCATATAAGGCCATTCAACTTGGTCAAGTGCACGCTGTGCGTCTAGTGAAATAGTCATGGCCTCCTAATCTGTATGGTTTGAGTATAGTATATTGAAAAGACGCCGTAAATTAAAAAACATTTGTCTACCTGGCAAAAAGCCAGTCTGATCTGGATGGATGATTAAACTTACGTATTCTCTGAGTCTGTTAGCCAAGATTTTCCCAAGAATTTTGGTTTATAAAGGTAATAAGGAAATTGGGCAATAGGAAGAAACAACCCCCAGGTCACGACCAGGTTAAAGAATAAGCGGGATATTGGCTTTGTATAAAGTAGGAGGAAGTTTAGCTACTAGCTTAGAGTGGTTTAACATATACAGAAGTAAAGGCGATAGTTTGGGACTGAATGCTTTGAAAAACTCAACGCCGAAACCATCGGGACCTGGCACCATCGGGACCTATTATTGGGAAGAGCAGAGATGACAGATTCAGTCTCCTGCAGAGTTGTATTATCTTCTAGTACTTCCGCTGAGTCTGACGGTAGTCTCGGCAGGATTTATAAACTTTGGCATAGAAGTCTGCAAAGCAGACGTTAATTTTATCTGGATCTGTGACAGAAGTGCCATCCTCAAGCTTAATACGATGTATAGCTCTCGATGCCTGCAACTGTTTAAGCTTTCGAGCTAGTAATTTATGCGGTTTGTCGCCCAACTCAAACCATCTTTGTTTAACTTGTACCAGCAATCTAGAAACATTTCTTGACATAATAGAATTATATTCATATCGCAGAGCTGTTATTTTATTTAGAGGATCTGGACTCTGTTGTAATTTGTATGAGTTGTCTAGGCTAGTCAGCAGATTGTCTATTTCATTCAACCTCAACTTGGACTCTTTGTTTTTCGCTGCCTCGTACGACACTGCACATCCCCTTATGACTGCCTTCATAGCTTCCCAAAGCATTGAGTCATCCACAGCCCCAGTGTCATTAGAGCTCAAGTATAACTTGATTTCGTTTGAGATATAGGAGCAAAATTCTTTATCCTTCAGCAGTGTGTTATTCAGGCGTCAATTGCACCTGCACTTCTCATAATCCAGTTTAAGATTCAAACACACAGGTGCATGATCTGATATGTGAATATTGCGGTATTTACAGCCTGATACTGATGCCAGCAATCTAAAGTCTAACAAAAAGTGATCAATCCTAGAATAGGATTTGTGAACTGCAGAAAAGTATGAATAATCTCTCCCAGTGCGGTATATCAGTCTCCAGATGTCAACCAAATTATGAGAGTTTAAAAAATTTTTAAGAGTCTTTACACTCTTGGATACACCAGATTGAGGGCGTTGTCTATCCAAAACTGGGTCTAAGGTTAGATTTAAGTCCCCTCCAATGATTATGTTAGAGCTAATCAAATCTGGCACTGCATTAAAAGGTTCTGATAAAAGATGGGATCATCAAAATTGGGCCAATAAACATTGATTAATGTCACTGGTGTTGAATGTAGCTGCCCGCTTACGATCACAGATCTTCCACTATTATCTGAAATTGTCTGATTTTGGGTAAACGGTATATTTTTTCTTATCAATATTGCGATCCCACTCGTTTTTGTGCTGAAATTTGACTGATATATATGAGAAGCCCACGAGGGGCTAAGAACCTTAGCAGCTGTTTTCTTAATGTGAGTTTCCTGAAGAAAACAAATATCGGCCTTCAAAGAACGGAGGTGCGAATATACTTTGCCTCTTTTTAGAGGACTATTTATCCCTTGAACATTCCAACTGATTAAATTGACCCCGCCCTTGCAGTACTTATATGGATCAGTTAACATTGGTTTGTGTGCAAGCTATTAACTAACTGTTGCATGACTGCGAAGTTACCTATAGAAAATTCAAAATAGACCGATGTGCAAAAAACATCCCTCCCCAAAAAATGTCTAATCCCTCCCAACATCAAACCTAACTGAACAGAACCAGGGGCGGTGTGTCCAATCCCCCAACCAAAAGCTAAACCTAGCAGTCCACAAGGGGGCGAACTAGTAACATAGCTACCCATCTCCCCAACCGAAACTGCCAAACTCAACACAATGAACAGCATCAAATAGCTAATTATTTTTTCCCAAGCAGAAATAAACCAATAATTGCTCCTAACATTACACACATTCAAATATAGTGATAAAGGAATTGAACCACCTGCTTTATTCAGTCTCAGACCGTCAGGTCGCTCTCTCACGGCTCAGGAATTTGTCCGCATCCCCTGGTGTGTCGAACATAGCGGTGTTATTGTTCACGGTGACCACAAACTTTGCAGGGTTCCAAAAACCATACCGAATCCCGTTGGATCTGCATTTCTCCCTGATAGCTTGGAACGCTTGACGCTTCTTCATCACAGTCGAGGTGAGGTCGGGGAAGATGAACACCGGGTGCCTGTCTTATTGGAGAGGGCCTTTTTCTCTCGCCAACCGCAACACCCGCTCTTTCTCCTAAAAATAGTGCAGCTTGACGATAATGGCCCTGGTCTTTCCCTCCTTAGCTTGTGTCAGACTCCGGTGCGCCCGATCCACCTCGGCTGGTCGATCGAAGTTGTCTTCTCCCAGCAGCTTCGGTAGCAATTTGATGATAAAATCCATCGAATGGTACATTCTCCCCTTTCTCTGGTATGCCGACAATACGAATATTCTGCCGACGTGAGCGCGCCTCTATGTCTTCCAGCTTAGCTTGCTGCTGAGAGCATTGAGCCGCCAAGCTATCACATCTCTTCTCCAGCTCCGAAATCCGTCTGTCATGTGATTCGGCTGTGGCCTGAACTGATGACACACAGTCGCAAATATCAGATAGTGCTGCCCTGAGGCTGGAGATTGAACTGTTGAGCTCAACAAGTCTCATGTCAACCGTGCCACTAAGCTTGTTAATAGCTGCCAGGATGTCCTCATTGGTTGCCGATGGGTTTGAAGTGCTAGCGCTAGCCACCTCAGCGCATGCCAGCTTCGTCTGGTCGTCTAAAATGTCGTCCCCGGAGCCTTTGTCTTTCTTATTACTTTTAGGTTTCGTCATCTTGCTTATAGAGTGGTCACTAGTACTACGAGTCGACTAAGCAGAGGTTCTTAAAGATGATTTAGGGTGAAATAATAGTGAAATTGAGTCGGAGCTTCCTCAGAACACGTCTACTCCATCTTGAGACCTAGGCCACACCCCCCATACCTCGGATCATTTTGTTTATTTTTCTTTCCCATTTGCTTTGAAAACGAAGTTTGTCTACTGGTGTAAAATTGTCAAAACCCATAAAACAAACGGATAAAATAACATAATGTTTGTGTTGCGTTAGGTTGCTCAATAAAAAAAAAACACAAATAGTTGCAGCCTGATTACGTTCTGGCTCCCAATAATATATGCCAACTTTATATTTTATGATCTTTAACTGCTTTTATTAGGCAAACTATATTTACGTTTCAAGCCTGAAGCTCAATTGATGTTAAATAAATAACAAAATAACAATAAAATAATCGGATGCTTTGCTAGATTGTTGTGAAAACTTCCTCATTTTAAGGAAGGAAATAGAAGAAGAATAATTTTATTGAAGATTAGACATGCTATGATCTTTTAATCCAGCACATGTACTGAGATTACAGTAAACCACAAGGATGGTTCTTCTGGGCCTCATCTACTCCACTTCAAATATTTATTTCTGTTTAAATCATTTATACCCGTTCTCCTGCTCAGCTGAATTTCCAGCCACATTTATTTGCCGCTTTTGTAATGATGCATAAGAAGCCTTAAAATAAATAATAATAATAAATAAATGCCAAAATATTTTAGAAAATTCCATTTAGCTTAATGACATTTATTCAGTGGGGAAATATTTTTATGTTAGGAAACAATAGTGGCATAAATATCGGCACCCTAACAAGGTCTTTCTCAATCTAACTGAAGCATTTTGCAGATTTCTGGCCTCTAGGCTGGCAGAGGACCCGGGTTAATCTTGTCACCACGCTTAGGTCACTGCTCTAGACCTGCAGCATCTTTGGGGCACCAAGTCTCGGTAACAACCATTAAATGCTTTCTCTTCTCCAACTAGTTTTCTACAAAGTGTGCAAAGAACATCTTTTTCAGTCCTACCATAGCAAATGTAAACATGTGGAGATTGGTAAGCTCTACTGGGCCTTCAACTAGACTGTGAGCTTTGGTCAAATGAGACTTTTCAGCAACAAATGCTTCAGGTGGGTTGCTGTGGAACACAGGATAAATATGCACTAAAGTACATCATTTGCACACAAGTACAGTGGAGGATCTGTGGGGCTGTGGGCCTGTTTCTCTTCCAAATGCCCTGGGAACCTTTTTAAAAACCTTTAATACCAGGAGATTTTGAATAAAAAACTCTGGTGTTCTCCACCAGAAGACTGGAAATTGGCCGTCACCGGGTTCTACTGCTAGAAAATGATCTAGATCAACACAGAAAAGGTTAATCAGATACAAAATCAACCTTCTTTAATCACCAGGTCTCAGTTCTTAGACCTAAATCCTATGGAAGACCAGTGGGATGAGCTGAGGAGAAGAAAGCTTTAGAGAGGAGCCAGAACTCTAGAATCTAGAAGGATGTGCAAAGATCCATCTCTCTGGATGCTCCAACCTTATGAAATGTTACAGAAGCAAGACTAAGCACTGACCTGTTGGGAAATAAGGTGCTTGTAGTTGTGGCAACAATGATTCTGATAAAAGCTGTTTCTTATTGTGCATTTTTTCCAGCACTGAATAAACATAATAAAATTACAGGTTGGACTTTTCTAAAAAACCTCAGTTTGACATAATTTATTTAAAGGATGTGATAAATCTTTAACTGGTTGTATTAATAAATGCCTCCTTCAGACTGAGCTAATATGTTGACTCTCACTGATAAAACGATGATGTGCAGAAAGCCTCAACGTCCTCCCATTAAGCAGGTTAATGAATAAATCTCGTTGCATCTGGAAATGCAGCCTCCTCTTTAAAGAAAGGCAGTCGGGGGGTGCACTGGGGGTGTATGACCCGCTCTCCGTCACCTTGACAACAGGATCAAAGCTTTGATTACAGCTACAGAGGTGATTAACTGTGGATATAAACGGGACTTTGGACCTGGATGATTATTAGTGCGTGTGTGTGTGTGTGTGTGTGTGTGTGTGTGTGTGTGTGTGTGTGCTGGCTGGCAGGTTTGACCTACCTTACGCTTAATTCTGCCTCAGGTGTCTCATCCTTCACTCTGATTATTTTTTACTGTAAAACTCAACCTAAGATCTGCAGAAAGTGTTGACTCTGAAAACACTGACTCTGCTGATGTGCATTTGAAAGGTTTAGTTGTGTTTTAAAAACTGTAAGTGAACAGACGTTTAAAGGTGTTTGAGGAGAATGACAGGTGCTTCCATTTTAAACATGATCTCAGGGAACAGTAAGCTTGTGTTTGTGTTGATGGTTTATTTACGCACGCTGATTAATCTTATTCCCTTCAGACCTCTTTCAGGCTTTTAATTAAGATTCTGAACACCAACATTCTCCACATCCATAGCTTGCATGCCTCAAACGGGATAAAAAGAAACCATGTGGCTGTTAGTTATAAGAAAAAATTCTGATTAAAGTCCTGATCAGTGATGCTGAGATGCAGAGCGATGACGTTTACTGGTTATAAGGCAGCTGCTTGTTGCTGCAGTGCAACGCTTCTCCAGACGACTCAACATCCTGTCTTTTACTCTTCTCTGCTTTTTGCCTGTGGAAATGAAAAGGTGCACTTTAGATTTCTGCAAGAAGATTTTGCATGAGTTACAAATGCTGTTTTTAGATTTTTATTCCAGATTTATGTGAGAAATCTGGATTGGAGCTTCCTAATTATTTTCATGTTTCTTCTTTGCACAGATGTGATGCATTTGTGCATTTTTTATTTTTGTTTTTTGTTTTTTTGTTTTCAGAAACATGCGAGCCCAGCTAAAATCTAATAAAACTGTGGTGAAAGTGTGAGACAATGATGTAAAATGAGTCCGCGCAGACGTGCACGTGTGTGTTTTTGAGCAGCTTCTTGGCTTCAACAGGACCAATCGCTCCAGCTTCCTACTGTTATGTAATCTGAGAGGGAAAATCCAAGCTGCTGCTCACACACACACACCAACACACACTCTCCCATCACACACCCAGTCTCCTTCCAAGACTCGCATGCACTATGCACTACACAAATAAGCTCAATTTGTGCACAAACTGGTCATCGCCATATGCTGATCCTGTCTGCCAATAAAATGTCTGCCTGACTGTGTGTTTGTGCGTTTGATGTGTGTGCAGATAGCTTTTGCATGATGTGAAGCACAGGAATGTGGAGAAGAACGATCAGTTCGGTTTTATTTAGATGAAGAACCTGCGGTGGATGTTTTTTACCTTCTTAAAAACATAAAAGGTCGATCATGATTGTTGCAGATTTATTTCCACATCCGCTGTGAAATGAAAGTCAACATTTTTTAACAACAGGAGAAAAAAACCCTAATTTCTTAACTGAATAAAACATCCATAAGTAATTAAAGAGCTTCTCTATTGCATTTATGTTGATTTAAAGATGGTAATAATACAGAAACTATGACTCAAATCTGAAATGCATTTTGTCATTTATGACATTGACATCTTATTCAAATAGTTCATACCTTGTTGTTTCATTTGGATATTTGATTTATATTATTTCACAAAATTTCAACTATTTAAATGTTATCGCTTTAATGTATGCCACATGTGATTTTAAACCCAGCTCGCAATCTTTATTCGCACGCAAACATTTAAAGGCAGCATTTCTTTAAATATGATTTAACTTTAAGGTTATGTAAAAACTGTCTGAAACTCGACGGATGTCTAGTTTAAGAGGGAAAATTGCAAACTTCTAGTTCTCTCTCTCTCTACCTTGTGTTTGAGAGTTATTTGTCGTCTCCTTCCAAATATTAGGGATTTTTTTTTTTTATAATGCAATTTAGTACGAAAATAATTTGAAGAACAAATAAATGAGGCCCTAATATTGAACCCTGAGGAACATGGTGAGTGATCTCCTGTCATTTTGTAAAATTCGTTTTTAACACTGAAGTTTGGGATCAAATTACATAAGTATTGATTTTCATTCAGCAGCTTTTATGCACTGTGTCCAGCTAATTCCCCTACAGGCAGTTACTGGTATTCTTGTACACTTTTCAAAGCACTAAGACATCTGACTGAGTAAGCTGATCTACAATCAAACTGAGAACCTGTTTTTTTCTTTTTCAACATTTACACTTTGAAAAAAATTAACATAATAGTCTCTCATACAGTTATATTTGAGATAAATCATGAATAACTTCGGTCCTATTGTTGAACTCTGTGGAACACCGAAAGTAATTTTCTGTAATTTTGTATATTCAGTTTTACGTACTGTAACTTCTCGTTTAAGAAGTTAATTGAAGAATCTTATCCCAGAAGCAGATCCTCACTGGATTTAAATTGTGTTTAAAAGATTCCCTGACTGCCTCTCACCTTTATTATACCTTTAAAACCGCAGGCACGGGATGTAACTGCATTTTCATTTAAAATATACTGATAATGGATTGATTCTCATTCTCAGCCATTTTTTTTTATTAATTTGTTTAAGTTTTCATATTTTGTATTTATCTCTAACGGAATGTCATATTCTATATTTGTTAACATATAGCTTTTATATATATATATATATATCTATACAGGGGTTGGACAATGAAACTGAAACACGTGGTTTTAGACCACAATAATTTATTAGTATGGTGTAGGGCCTCCTTTTGCGGCCAATACAGCGTCAATTCGTCTTGGGAATGACATATACAAGTCCTGCACAGTGGTCAGAGGGATTTTGAGTCATTCTTCTTGCAGGATAGTGGCCAGGTCACTACATGATACTGGTGGAGGAAAACGTT
>JAHUTJ010065636.1:0-12643 GCA_036250325.1 Characodon lateralis
TGTATATGTCATTCCCAAGATGAATTGACGCTGTATTGGCCGCAAAAGGAGGCCCTACACCATACTAATAAATTATTGTGGTCTAAAACCAGGTGTTTCAGTTTCATTGTCCAACCCCTGTATATTTTGTAAGGAATCCGATTGTCATGTTCTTAGACAAAACTGTATCTTTCATGCAGATTCAAATTTTCTTTTTAGTGCAGTTTTGCCACATATTCCACCTCTCCAAAGTAGGGTTAACCCCATTTTAAAAGCCAACAGTATCTACAAATAAAACCCCCTAACCCCCTAACCCTAACATTCTATTATTAAAAGTTGAGAAATATAAAATAGTTGTTGGTACGTAAAGTTACACAGGGAACATCTTTGAACCTTTAAGACATACAACTTAATGTATACTGTATGGACTTGGTGCTGGTAATGCTCAGACAAAACTTGTTTCAATTATTTAATTTTTAGAGATATTATAATTGTTAATCATAAATGATAGAAGCTGTAAGAGGTTGAATATATGTTTATAAATATGTGAGCATTAAATATACTTACAATTTTGTATAATTACTTCATTGTAAATATAAATATGTCATTGTCCTGGTTTCAACTACGCATCCATACAGACTTCTTTACAGCAGTAGCACCACTCCTTCTCAAAATGCCATTGTTAGGAGTTGTGCTCTTATTTCTTACCTTTCTTTGTGTTGTTATGATGTGGTCATAATATTGCCAGCTTCCATTGTTCAACAACTTGCAAATTGATACACAGACACTGACATTTATTTACTTCTGTAAACGGTGTGCTGCTGTGTGCCATCAGTATTCTCCTTCTGCACATGTGGGTCGCTTTGGAGTTGAGAACTGTTCAGACTGAAGTCTGATGGGGGTCACAATTAAATAGTGGTGTGAACGAACATACAAAACAACCCTGATTTCAGCAAAAAATCTGAATTAGGCATTAAGACCTGCTGTGTGAACGAGGCCTAATTCAAAAACACTTGTTTCATTCACTCTGAAGCTAATATATGTTCCTAACACATCCAGATAATACACATATGTTATTAAACCCCTAATAACAAATTATTATTGATATAAACAATTTAACCTGCTCAGAAATGCTGTAAACATTATTTTGTAAGCTAATGATGGCTGGGATCAAGATGTCCTCAGTTCAGTGAGTTGAAGCAAATGTAAACCTTTCACAGGCAGCACCAGTGGGAACCTCATGTTTGTTTACTTGAACTCTTTATGAGCAGCGGGAGCGCCGGTGTTCCGATTTGCTCATCTATTTTTAAAGCCTGTAGCATTGCAACCAAATAAGAGAGCACTAATTTTTTTTGCAAATGAAAACGGAGAGTTAAACTTAAATATTCTACTCGCAATGTGTCCCACATGGCTGTTTTTTTTTCCAGAAACTTTAACGGAAAAACACATTATAATCCAGACTGTTGTGTGCTTCCTTCATTGGAATGCGTGTGATGACATTTGAGGATGAACTATCGCGTGTTTTTTTGCCTTTAATGCCCACAACAACTGGAAGTGATGTCATTTCCTGGGTCTTTTTTTCCCAGCAGTTGTAGTTTTTTCCGCTGTACACTTTGCTCACACTTCCGCTTTTCTCTTGTCTCATCTTTTAATGTTTATCGCTCTTTTACGAACACACCCACACCAAATACTCATGGTATTTTACCTCGCTTGAAACTTTGGAGCTTATTACAGCGCCAGATGAAGGCGGGATTCCGTCCATTCATCTGGTCTGGATTCGGCCGACTGTGGAGATGAAGCTGATTTTATTGATGGGATATATCCTTCCCATGACATGTATATATGTTTATGAAATATTATTTTCTGAGTTCTGAGTTAGAAAAAACTAAGGAAATACATATTATCTTTTCTTAAACTGTTCACAATGTATATTTTAGTTTTGTCTCTGAAAAATAAAGTCATGGACACAGAATAAACTTTCTGTGGTTTGAAAGGGTTTTGTGCAACTTTTTTACATTACAATGTTTGAGCGGTACAGCTATGATATTTCTGTGTTTAGGAAAATATGTGTTAAAAAAAATATTAAAATTTTTCTGGTGATTAAATGCACTTTTTAGCAATTTATTTTGTTAACATGGACTTATTATATACAAATTTGTAAGGGCAAATTGTCTACCAAATTGAAATGCTCCAAAAAAGGCTGTAGAGCATGTAAAAATTTTAAAATATGATCTGGCGAACCTGTTCTAGGTTAACAGACAATTGCTAACAGACTCATATTAGCTAACAGTAGCACCTTAAATTAGCTTTAAATTATTGTGCAGAAAATTTTACAATAACAAAAATAAGAATATGATAACGTGTAGTTCTAGCTTCTTCACTACGCCTCATTATCTGATGGTGACAGAATCTGGTTTAGCACCAAAAGCTGACCAATCAGAAGACCAAACAGATCACTCAGAGTGCCCACCTGCAGCATCTCAGAAGGTCTGTAGTGTGGTGCATGAGGGGTTAAAAGCCAAGTGTGCTTTAAGAGAGTTAAGTGTACACTCAGAACCACTGGGTACTCATCGGGCCATGTTTGTATACGCATGGGGGTGACAACATTCTATCAAGATGCTTTTCTGCTCACAAACATGAAAAAGTAAGGATGCTATCGTGAATTGAACTTTTTCCCCCCATCACTCTGCGTGTATGCCTTATGTTTTGCTTATTACTAAGAGGACCGGTACACTATACAGGTGGGTAAAAAGCAACTTTAGAACTGCCAAAAAATTTTCTACCTCTGTTTTTGATTAACTGCACTGCTAAATATTTTATTCCAATTAAAAATTGTTTAAATGTAATGTAATTACTACCAGGCCAGAAGACAGATTCAACAGCTTAGAAACTGAAATTATTACAACACATACAGCTGCAGCTGAAGATTAAGAAAATGGACTTTGGTCTGACTCAGTTGTTGAGTTTAACTTGTAAAATTTTTTGGGTGGTTACAAGCTTCACCAGAGTGTTCAGTCCGTTTATTGGTCAGATGGCTGAAGAACCAAATGTAAATACAGAAAGCAGATGCTGTTTTTTGAGCTTGTAGAAAATACAGAAACGTCAATGTCATTGATGTGTTTATTGGTAATATTTCAGGCAGAATCCATCTTGAAAGTTTCATAAGGCTTTATGCTTTTTGAAAAAGATGTGCTGTCATTGTGAATTAGTTTGTTTACAACATCCCACAATGCAAACCTGGCTACAGGAAGGCGTTTGGATCTAGCTTGCGGCAAACACCTGATCGGCTCAAGGTTGGATCACATTAACACCATATTCCAACCACTCTAGAGTTCATTTGAAACTGTAATAAGATCATGTCCTCCAAATGGTCTGCACCCTAGTGCTGTGTTCACATCTAAAAAAAACAAGCAGCACGAGGGGCGCAACAAGTTTGTTTTAAATGAACTAAATATTTGTGTGAAAAAAATAAATTTCTTAAAACTTTTTTCACTGTTCCTTCAGCATTTGTGCTTTAAACATAGTAACCTAATGCAAAGTTGAATCTCTATCATTTTACTGTGCACTGTGCAAGATTAAATTAGTATGTTTAACCCTTGAGGCACCTTTTATTGAACAAACACTTTTTACACTCATGTCCCAAAACGGTACGTGTAATAAAATTTTAATATATATTTTGTTATTTCACTGCATCAAATCTTTTCAACAACTTCAGACCTATCCATAGATATAAAATGGTTCATTTTTTAATCTTTTTCTTATATTTTAACACCCTTTATGTCCAAATTAATTGTCCAGTTAATAAAAATGGAAGAAAAAAAATGCTTCATGTTCACAGCACAGAATCTTTTCAATACCTTCAGTCTAAACCACAGATATTATGTTTTTTTCTTCATGTTTTTTAGGATTTTTGCCATGCATTCACTTTAAGCATAAATCACAGATTACGGTAATGTGCATTTTACATGCATGTGCTCCACATTTGGCACACTGGTTCCGCACATGACCTTCCAGAAAGCTTTCTGGAAGGTCCTGGCTGTGGTTCCTTCACAAACCTACAGGTTTGTAAAGTGCAGAATTAGCTGAATTAGTCTCCTGGAGAA
Source organism: Characodon lateralis (assembly GCA_036250325.1). Taxonomy (NCBI): domain Eukaryota; kingdom Metazoa; phylum Chordata; class Actinopteri; order Cyprinodontiformes; family Goodeidae; genus Characodon; species Characodon lateralis. The sequence continues at coordinate 4,083 of JAHUTJ010065636.1, forward strand.
ATGTCTGCAAGCTGCAGGCTGCAAACTATTCTCACAGAAGATGCACCAACATAAACGTGCTCTGACACACATCCAATAGCAGAGAGGAGTCTCTGTCTTGATAAAAAAAAAACATGAACAAAGCCAACTTGAACTTTAATTCTGCAAATTTTACACACATATACGCATAAAAAGAAAAAAATTGTTTCTAAACCACATTTACACCTCTCCTTTAAATCATTCCCAACACACCATTACTATTTTGTTCTGTTTAATTGTTTTTTTGCCTGCATTTTGAAAGGAAAAAGAACCATATCCCCCATTGAAACTATATGTGAAGAAGCAATGGTGCCTGTGGTAATTTAATGGTGGTCCTCACACCTAAAACCAGTTTTCCCTGTATTTTGAAGGTAAAGTTTTTAAAATATTTTGGTGCTTGTGAGAAAAGTATTATAAAATGCTAGGATTACAGTGCATCAAAAATATATATATGTGGTTATGATGGTAGTCAATGGGGCCAAATCCGTACCGAAGGTAAAGAGTGTATGCAAAATGAATAGCTTTTATTCTACATACCTTGCAATCAAGGGAATAAAGAAATTCCAAAATAAAATGTATAAATTTACATCTGTGAGTTTTCCTCCCCCTGAATGATGAAGGCATACAAAGCCCTAGAGCATGGTCGAATGCTTTCATTCACACCTGATTAAATCACTCTGACCTGGATATTGTTCAACCCTCTGCGCTCGGCAGCATGCTGGCACATTAATATTTTGTTCAACCTTAACAAAAAATGCTGCTTGCCTCGTAGTTATCATGAGATGATATTAAAGTGGATAACTTGGCAGATGTCAAGATGGCAGAGTCAATCCAACCATCCATTTTCATTGCCCCCTCTCAAAGAACATGTGTGCTGTGTACTCACCTGGATTTTAGGTCAGATGTAGTGCTGTGAATGTTACAAGGAAAGAGGAGTGGTTCACCATCGGTGTGTGATTTGAAGTCAACCTCCAGAGTAAAAAAAAGAAGGCAGAATAATTCTAGTTAGACTTCTTTCTAGCTTGCTCTAGTCACCGTTTGAACAGTTGAAACTCTTACAGAAACCACACTTGAAGCTCCTGGTGATTAACATCTGAAAATCTGTTTTCCATTCACTTGTATAAAATCATGTAGATAAATCTGACATACCATTCCACAAAGTGCTATTCATATACAAATGACATAAACAATTGCATAAAGAAAATTTGACAAGTTAAAAACAGAGTCAACCTCTCAGGATATGCAAAAACTTCAGCAAATAAATGCAGAAAGAGAAGAGGCCTGTCTGACATGCAAGGGCAGATCATTCTACAACTTTGGGGCATGCAGTGAAAGCATGGTCACCTCTAAGTTGTAGGCACATTAAGAAACTGCTGGTTGGCAGACCTAAGGGAGCGGGCAGGTATATGTGGCTTTAGCAGCTCAGAGACGTCGGGGAGGGTCAGGCTATCAAGAGCAAATAAAAGTACATAAAAACCAATCCTGAAATGTACATGTAGCCAATGAAGTGAAGTCCAAATGGGGGTAATGTGCTCAGATTTTTTGTTCTAGTTAAGTGTGCAGTGTTTTGCACAACCTGCTGGTGCCTAATGGATGCACCACTAAACCCAAAATAGAGTGTGTCACTGTAATCCAGCCTAGATGTTGAAATTGCATGGTTACTGTTTCAACAAGCTGCCCTGATAGAATGGGCTTTATTTTGGCTAACTGCCTCAAATAGAAAAGGTAGCTCTTACAACAGGCCTAATCTGGCTGTCAGGTTTAAGATCTGCACCCATCTCAACTCTTAGATTTTTGAAGATTGCTCTAACATACTGAGTCAAAAAATTTTGAAATCTATGGTGGAGGTCTTAGATGTGCAATCAAAAACCATCACTTCTGTTTTTTGCTTGTTCAAGTGTAAAAGCTCTGTTTCCATCTTTTCAAAATCCGTACATAGCCAAAAAAGGCTCTGTACTGCAATGAGCATAAATTCACCTTAGAATTGTTGACATATTTGCTTCTTTTAGATTTTTTCAACTTATATATGTCTATAATTGTTGCTGATTCTCAAAACCTCATACTCGTCGTCTTCCGCTTTATCTGGGACCCGGTTGCGGGGGCAGCAGTAGAGACACTCAGACTTCCCTCTCCCCAGACACCTCCTCTGGGGGGAGCCCAAGGCGTTCCCAAGCCAGCTGAGAGACACATGTCCTGGGCCTCCTCTCAGTGGGACGTGCCTGGAACACCTCCTGGGGGAGGTGTCCAGGAGGCATACGATACAGATGCCCGAGCCACCCCATCTGTCTTCGCTCAAGACCTTCGCTCAAGATACTTGAACTACGTCACCTGAGGCAGGAACTCCCCTTCAAACCTGAAGAGGGCAAGCCACCCGGTTGAGAACCATGGCCTCGGACTTGGAGGAGCTGATCTTCATCCCAGCCGCCCCAGCGCATGCTGTATGTCTTGACTAGAGGGGGTCAGCAGGACCGCGTCATCTGCAAAAAGAAGAGACAAAATCCACTGGTCCCCAAACCCCTTCCGGCCCTTGGCTGCGCCTAGAAATCCTGTCCATGAAAGTTATGAACAGGACCGGTGACAAAGGTCAGCACTGCCAGAATCCAACATGCACCGGGAACAGGTCCAACTTAGTGCCGCCAATGCAAACCAGAATCCTGCTCCGCTTGTACAGAGAGCTGTTTTCAAACCTAAATTAGTAAAACATTTGGTGCTGATATATACACTGTCATTGTGATGGAATCATTAGGAACATAGTATTTTTAACAGAATATGGCAAGTTAAGATTATTTGTAAACCATCATTCATTAACAAGGTGGTTAGGTTGGCTTTACCTTAAAAGAACACAGAAGTGCTGAGTTTAGAGTATACCACAAAAGTGAACCTGTGCACATTTTCTAACATCACAACCAATTTACTTTTGTACGTTTACTTGATGTGTTTAAAGCAGGACAGTATAAAATAATTATCAAAATCATCTAATGTGGCAGATTTAGAATGGTCGTGGACTTTTGCATTCATTCATTATTCTATTTTTGGAAGTGAAATCAAATTCTGGAAAGGATGTCAGCTTGGTATGGACATGTAAAATGAAAAAAACGGAAATGGCTTTAAATAACATTTTTGATTTAAAAAATCTATTTATGGTTAGTTCTTTGTTTTTTCCGTTTCAAAAAAATACAAGAAAAAACGGGTAATGAGTCATTTTTTAAGCTGTTTTTAAAATGAAATTAGAAAACCGTGAATTCCAAAAATAAAAAATGGCTGTGGTGTTCTAATTTTAATGGTTAAAAGAAAGACATGTTTTACATTTTGTTAGTGGACATTTTGGTGGAGCCAGATACTAGCAATGGGTGCACCTGAACCCTACATTGATTACAGAACTTGCGCTAAATTCTGTTCCCCTGAAATAATGTGTTCCCCTGGTCATACAGCACTGATGTTACACCATGGGCACCCTACGTGTATTTATAGTTTTTCCACAGTCTTTAGGTTTAGGTATGAGTCCTGTGTGGTTAGGGTTAGTGGATAGCAGACTGGTGAGGAGGATCTGGTGAGGCAAGCACACAGCCCATGTGAAGCAACAGCGCCTCCTGATGTCAAATACAGATAGAAGGGTGACATGTTATTTCAGGGAAAAATAATTTTGCACAAGTTCTGTAATCAATGCAGGGTTCGAGTTCAGCCATTGCCACCTACCTTGTAGCAATATTGGCGCGCATATGCACACCAATGATACATCACAGGTGGCTAACCTGGAAGCCCTCTCATCAAGGGTTCTACCTGCGGAAGTTAAAGAAATTATGGTAAGTAATTTTATTTTGTCTTATTTTCCTAAAGTTTTTATATTCTTGTTTTAAGTTTACATGACAGTGAGCTTGTAACATATTTGTAAATGACTTTAGTTTGACGTCTGTGATATTATGATGTAAACCACAAATTATTCCCATTTTTTTGTGTCAACCACGTGAATCACGACAAACACGATCTATTTTGCTGACTATTTTGTGCTACAAATTATATTACATTGCTATATTTTTGAGTATTGATTAACCATTGGGAGTAATTTGTGGTTTATATCATAACGATATTACAGACTTCAGACTAAAGTCATTTACAAATATGCTACAATCTCACATGTGAACTTAAAACAAGAAGTTATACAGAAACGTAAGGAAAATAAGACCTACAATTAATTAGGTAAGACTTGGAAACTTCCACACGTAGGATATCTCGATAAGAGAGCTTTCAGGTAAGCAACCTTTGACGTATCATTGGTGTGCGCATGGACATTGCCACAAGGTAGGACGGCTTGTTGCGTAGCACATACACTGCTCAAAAAAATAACGGGAACACGTAAACAATACAATATAACTCCAAGTAAATCAAACTTCTGTGAAATCAAACTGTCCACTTAGGAAGCAACACTGATTGACAATCAATTTCACATGCTGTTGTGCAAATGGAACAGACAACAGGGGAATCTTTGGCGATTAGCAAGACACACTCAATAAAGGAGTGGTTCTGCAGGTGGGGACCACAGACCACTTCTCAGTACCTATGCTTTCTGGCTGATGTTTTGGTCACTTTTGAATGGTGATGGTGCTTTCGTGGTAGCATAGCATGAAATGGACTCTACAACCCACACAAGTGGCTCAGGTAGTGCAGCTCATCCAGGATGGCACATCAATGCTAGCTGTGGCAAGAGGCTTTGCTGTGTTTGTCAGCGTAGTGTCCAGAGCCTGGAGGCGCTACCAGGAGACAGGCCAGTACACCAGGAGACATGGAGGAGGCCGTAGGNAGGAGGGCAACAACCCAGCAGCAGGACCGCTACCTCTGCCTTTGTGCAAGGAGGAACAGGAGGAGCACTGCCAGAGCCCTGCAAAATGACCTCCAGCAGGCCACAAATGTGCATGTGTCTGCACAAATGGTTAGAAACCGACTCCATGAAGATGATATGGGGGCCCGACGTCCACAAATGGGGGTTGTGCTCACAGCCCAACACCGTGCAGGACGCTTGGCATTTGCAAGAGAACACCAGGATTGGCAAATTCGCCACTGGTGCCCTGTGCTCTAGCGGTTTAGCAGTGGGTCAGTAATGGTGTGGGGTGGCATTTAGCCTGACTGCCATTAGGTATCGAGATGAGATCCTCAGACCCCTTGTGAGACAATATGCTGGTGCGGTTGGCCCTGGGTTCCTCCTAATGCAGGACAATACTAGACCTCATGTGGCTGGAGTGTGTCAGCAGTTCCTGCAAGATGAAGACATTGAAGCTATGGACTGGCCCGCCCGTTCCCCAGACCTGAATCTGATTGAGCACATCTGGGATATCATCTCTCACTCCATTCACCAACGTCACGATGCACCACAGACTATCCAGGAGTTGGCAGATGCTTTAGTCCAGGTCCGGGAGGAGATCCCTCAGGAGACCATCCACCGTCTCATTAGAAGCATGCCCAGGCGTTGTAGGAAGGTCATACAGGCACTTGGAGGCCACACACAATACTGAGCCTCATTTTGACGTGTTTGTTGGATCAGCCTGTAGTGTGTTTTTCCACTTTAATTTTGTGTGTGACTCCAAATTCAGGCCTCCATTGGTTAATTGGTTAATAAATTTGATTTCCATTGATGATTTTTGTGTGATTTTGTTGTCAGCACCTTCAACTTTGTATCGAACAAAATATTCAATGAGTATATTTCATTCATTGAGATCTAGGTTGTGTTATTTGAGTGTTCCCTTTATTTTTTTGAGCAGTGTACAACACAGTCACAGAAATGGCAAGAATTCGCCTGGAAAAATCATATCAGATGTTTTATTACAACACAAATTAAAGTAAACACACAAAAACCCAACAACCATGTTGGAAACTCTGTAAACACATGAATTCAGACTAAACACACATTTTCTTCAGTTGTGAGAAAATACAATCATTCTGGGATACTATTCACTCAGCTGTCTGTGCGATATTGATGCATCAAATACCTTGTTTTGCCTTGTGTTATATATGGGATGCCTGCAGGAAAATGTGTATGTAAAGAACTAAAATCTGCTTAAATTTTTCCTGGTAGCTGCGAAGAAAACCATATCCAAGAACTGGCTTAAAACTGGAACACGAACATGCGGACTGTGTATCGTAGATGATATCCTAGCAACAGAAAGACTCACAAACTTAAAATGAAGGAAGAAAAATTGGCAAAAGACTGGGAAAAATGGATATCATATAAAAAAAGGTTGTAATTAAGTTTGATAGATGGAAAACTCACCCCCACAGGCTATGTTGTTTGTTTGTTTGTTCCCCCCCCCCCCTTCTTTTCTTTCCCCTTTTCTCTCAATCCATATTCACTTTTGTCAAAATGCAAACTGTAAATAATGGTAAAGAAGGAGGAATAGTAATGGGTGAAAGGGAAAAAGAGATGGGAAAAGGTGTTTTAATTTTTCCTGCCCTCCATTCTAAAAAACAAGAAAAATAATTGATATGTGAAATGTGATGTTTATGTTCCCACTCAAATAAAAAAATAAAAATTATATTTAAAAAAATAAATCTGATGTCATTGTTCTAAATTGGAAAAGAAGTAGATTGCTTCCCCCAGGTCAGTGGTCAGCCTCAAGCCAAGAAGGTCAAGTATGTTTCTGGGTTCCTCTTGAGTAATGGTAGGATGTACATTCATATTGAATAAATTAGAATATTATTGAACAGCTCATTTATTTAAGTTACTCAATTGTGAAACATTTGACGTGATGTTTTTAAGCCTTTATTTCTGTTGATTCTGATGATTTTCTGCTTCCACCGAATGAAAACACAGCATTTAAGACTAGAATATTACATCAGACAAGTAAAAAAACAATTTTCAATACAGAAATGTGGGCTTAATAAAAAGTTTGTTTAATACTTGCTTAAAGGTATTAAACAAAATGTATCTATGTGTGTATATAAGTAGTACTCATTGACACAATAACTTCTGTACTGTTTCATGTGTTCTAATACATCATGTTTGATATCACTGTTGACTGTTGCTCTTCATTATAAAAGTAACAGATCAAGTATTTTTTGCTTTACCAACAAGTATTTGAATGAGTAGTTTAATTAATGGCAATGTTCTACTTCTTAACAAGCAGAAATAGAAGATTAGTAGTTCCCTGCTTTAAACTTATTGTTGCAAGAACAAAAGCAGAAAATAAGCTGTATAGTTGTTTATAGTTTGATGTACTCAAATGTATTTACACTAGAGTGAAACATTACTGTACTAAGTATTAGGGTTGAGACTACATTTTTAAACTCAATACTGATTCTAAGAATAATACTCTAAACACTGTGTCTGAAATGCTACAGGCTTTAGTAACTGACAAAGTTAGCTGAATTTAAAAATATATAAAATATTTTGTGTATTTTGTTTTAATGATTGGAAAGGTATACCTTTCTTCCCATTGTTAAAGCCATCATGTCGTTGATTACCACTAACCACTCTAGTAGGGAATAATGTTTCAGGATATAGCACTTCAAGGTTACAATATTGTGGAGGAGTTTCTGCTTTCGGACTGAGTCAGGTGATGAAAAGCCATCATTTCTCAGTGACTCTTTTTGTACTTTCGTGGCTCAAATTATCTCCGCCTTTCACACTAAACTCACATTAGCATGTTGTTCTATATCAAACACAGCATCTCGGGAAGAGATCAGCTAATTACTCTGCTGGTCTTGTCTCCGAAACACTTCTTTGTTGTGCTAATGCATGCTCTGAGATTACATCTCTATCCATAACCTTCTCCACATATAAAGATACCCTGGAGGGGATGGAGCATTGGATTTTAGGATGCTGGAAGTTGGATGGTGGGGTCGAACAGGGTAATGTTGCAGCATGTGTTGCGGCGTTACCTGCCGTCATTCCCTTTTGCTTTTCCACTCGTCTCATTGCTCTGATGATGATGTGGAGCTAACTTGGTATCTCAGTGGCATATCTCTGATTCGTGAGCTGTGGTTTTGCAGCTATACATCCCTGTTGCAGTGTGATGTTTATCCGGGCTGTTTGCTGATGTGCACTGGTCTGACTGGAAGTGCTGAACCAGGTTTTTGCGCCTGTAGCTGTTCTGAGGAGTCATGCTTGATTTTTCTGGTCCACATGGAAACTAGGTCACTGTGCTGTGTTGTATCAGTGTTGTGTCAGTTGTGTCTCTTATGTATGTGTGTAAAATAAAGCTGTAAGATGGGGCCTTTACATAAGGATGGAATGGGTTCCAACATTTATGCAGTATTTTGCTGTTGCAGAAATTCTCTTGCACCACTGCACACCACACACTGTCCTTGCAATGCCACCCTGAAAGGAAGCGATATGTAAAGAAACGGAGGGAGAGAGAGCAAAAGAGATGAAATTCTCATCCTTCGTTCAGATCCTTAAGAACACTTGGGAAGGCAGGATCTTATTACCACAGGAAATTTGCAATGTGGAGAGTGGGGGAGATTAGATGCGTCTTGCCTTTGAAGTGTATTTTCCAACCATTGTGTGATGGCAAATTCCATCAAGTGTCTTGGGGGGGGGGGGGGGGGGGCGC